>JAEIIL010024779.1:0-27394 GCA_018905715.1 Drosophila lini | reverse complement strand
CCACCGTTGTCTGGGGCTCCATGGTGAAGTGATACTGAAGGCCCATCGAGAAGATGCCCCTGACCTCCATATCAGGCTGATCCGACAACTTAATCTTCTTTCCATCCGACTTGGACGAGGGCACAATGCGCGATAAGTCGCCAGTGGCGAATACATCGCCCATGCTGGGCAGCAATTTGAAGTCGGGGCTGGGATTACTGTAGCTGATCTTCACTAGCTTGGCAGCCCGTTGAGCCTGGTCAGCAGTGAGTGCCACGATTACCCCCGCTGGCTGCTCGGAGTGACGGACCAAACCCGAGCAGAAGATCTCCTCTACCTGAAACCCAAAACTGGGCCCACAGAAGGTGTTTGTTCCGGGAATGTCCTTCGCACTGTAAAAGGCCACAACTCCCGGTTGCTTGAGCGCCTCTGAAGCATCGATCTGATCAATGGTGGCTCCCACCTTGGTGGCCCCTACGAAGCAGCAGTACACCGTGTTGGCAGTGGTCAGCACATCGTTCATGTAGGTGGCCTCTCCGGAGCACTGGATCATGCCCTCGACCTTCTCTACGGCCTGGGTAACGGGATAGTTCTTCTTCTGGGTCTGGAAGAGCTGCAAGCCGGAAGAAAGTGGCCGCTGGAGGATCTGGCCTCCGCTCTGGTACTTCGCATTGACCTCCGACTCGGGAGCGTGCTTCAGGAGGAACTTGTAGAGCAACCCACAGGCCAACTTAGAACGATAAGCGGGACTGGCATCAGGAAGAACCTCATCTGGCTTGATAAGCTCCTCCAGCTTGCTAAATGTCTGCTCCACCAGAGGGCCTTCATAGGGATTCTGGCCCACCAGCAATTTTTCAATGGCTGAGGCGTGTACAAAGTCAGGACGAATCCCGCCAAAACAAATGCGAGCGGACTTAACCTTGGAGGCGGAATCCAGTTCTAGAAGAAAGGCTGCGTTGACATAGGCATGGGCGTTTTGAGCACGAGGCATGATCTGCGACAGGGGATACTGGTTAGGAATACAATCCAAGTGGGGAACGACAACGTACCTTGTAGGAGTCATAGATGTACTTATCCCTCGGGTAAGCCGGCAGAATGAATGCCTTCAGCAGTAGTTTCCTATCGTTTGATCCTAAATAGTCCGACAGCGTCATTTCCTTCTCCTCAGAGGCACTTTTAACGGTCACTACCTTGACATTCAGAGCCTCAAAGGATATGAATATATCCGACGGGAACTCGGGACGTTGCCTCTTAATCGAAATGTTGCCCGCCAAGGTTCCAGACTGGAAGGCAGGGAATTTTAAAAGTTATCCTGAAATTATTCACGCCTTCTTACGTTTCGCACTGGTACATTGGCAATAAGATCGATGTGGTTCCAGAGGGCCTCCAGATACTCAAAGCCCGGTTGCTTGGAGGCAGTGCGAATGATTTCCATGGTCTGGGTCAGACTGAGGTTAGCTCCAAGTTTCAGTTGCTGTGACTCGACGCTGTGCTGATGCAGTTCCTCCACTCCGTTGACGTCGATGAAGTGTTTGATATCGGGCGATCTGCGGTAGACGCCATGGGCCGTGTTGCCAGCCACCAGCATAAACTCATCCGAGTCCTCCACTTTGTCCACTGCCTCCAGTAGCTCGGCCAGATTCCTGGGCCAATGCCACTGACTTCCATCCTCGTAGACCAAGTTGGGGCGATGACAGCTGCCACTGCAGGCTTGTCCCGTCTTCGGGCAGTTACGGGGCTTCAAGTCCTCGATATCGGCGCACTCAGCAGGCACCTTGATGTTGCTGTCCACGGCAAAGGACTTCATGGCATCCAGGATGGGACGATAGCCGGTGCAGCGACAGATGTTGCCTCCAAAGGAGTTCTCCACCTCCGTCATGCTGACCTTGCCGTCGTTCTGCTCCAGCAGCCCGTACATGTTCATCACGAATCCCGGCGAGCAGAAGCCGCACTGGGTGCCGTTCATCTTGGCCAGTCGCTTCTGGATGGCATGGTAGCCGGTGCGCTGGTTGCCCAGTCCCTCGACGGTGATGATCTCCAGCTGGGCACAGGTATTCAGCAGAGTTAAGCACTAAGGAGGGATGAATCATTAGTGGTCAAGTGGGCTTGTTATCGCCGTCGTGTGGTCGAACCGAGTTCACAGCCCAGCTGCGCTTTCCATCCCGCACCACGCAGATGCAGGCTCCACAGCCTCCCTCCTGGCACATGAACTTGGTGGCCGTGAGCTGGGCATGCTCGCGGATAAAGGTGTTCAGCGTGATGTCCGGCGGAAGATTGGTCAGATTCACTGGGGAATAGGGGAATATGCCGTGAATTAATACTTAAAAACAAGTACAGAAACCAGTTGGATGAGTAAGTTAAAGAACAATAAACAATGGGAATTTAATTTGCACTCTAATTTGATTGCTCCACAGCTTTTTTAATCGCAGTTGTTTGATACCGAAATATACAATTTTGGCTTTGTTCTCATGGAACCAGCGAATCTAATGGTCGGTCTATGTAACACTTTTTTACGAATTAAAGCTGAGCTCTATAAGTATTATTGTATGTAAGTTTGACTTGGGTGGTTTACCCATGCTAAACTTAATTAAAACCACTCACCCGTGTAAGGCACTCCGTTGATGGTGAATTTCGTAGTCATTTCGCGTATTTTCTCAGCACCAACGAAGCAAACAAATACCTAAATGTCAGCTGTGTAAGAGTTTTCTATAAATAAAATAAAAAATTCAATTAGTTTGACTTTTGCCTAGGTTTTCCATTATTTTCCACTTGCTGCTCACTGGTGCCTCCGTTCGCCGCGGGTGTTGTTGTTCAACTGATCGCAAAATCAGATCAAAGTCGCCGTTCTCCGATTGCGATGTTCTTGGCAGCAGTCAGCAAACAGGAGTCACTTTTGAAACACAATCAAGCTCCGTTTGGACGCAACAACAATTTGCGTTGGGGGTTTTGTGCTTGACGATCAACGTTAATTGCAGTTCGTCGGGGCTCAGCTCCTCTATGGCGAACAACTGCCGGCGGACTGGTGGTATGTAGCTTCGCTCTCCGATTTTCGGCAGCTGTGCAGTAGTCACGATAGCTGCGAGAACAGCATATAAAAATAAAAGAGAAAAGTGGCACTGATATGCCATACTGAACCGTTGGATACCCTCCTTCCCGTTTTATTATTATTATGCGAATTGTTTCTGTTTGTATCTAAACAATTATTTCAGGCAACTGCCTACGCCTAGTAAGATTCTTAATCTTTATAATAAAATATAAAGGAATTAGCATTCGAAGCTAATAGAATCAGTCAGTGACCCACTGTTAAGAAATTATATCTTAACTTAATAAGTTTTCCGTTCAGAACTTTATTTAAGAACTTCATTACCTTTATCTAGGGTTACTCACTGTGAGTATAACTTCACTGCTGACGTATTATATAATAAACAATGCGAGGGACTTCATTATTAAGTTAAAATAATTATGGAAATGCGCATTTATTTTCGATTGCATGTTACTGGTAATCGTTTCGACTGAGCTTACAATGCATTATTATACTTTTTTTGCCTTGTTTATATTATAGTGTCTATGCAAAATGGGAGACTTCCTAATCTGTTTATAATTTTTTTTTAGCCCAGAAAAAAAAACAACAAAAGAGAAACAAACTGAATCACGTGTACACTAAAATTAAAAAAGAGGCAGAGGCGGTAAAAAATAGAGAGTGAGCCGGCCGGCATAAATATATATGTACATATGTATATATATACTTGGACATATATTTTTTTGTGCTCTCCCTATTGTAAACCATTTTTTCACGCTCACAGCTTTTTAAACAAATAAATTATTTCAAAAGCTTTGACTTTGAAATAACTTCCAGCAAAAACTAGAAAATCAAGCTTTTGAGTGATATTAATGAACATGAAAGCTTGTGTTTTTTAAGTTAATTTTTTACTGAGCTGAGACTTTGCCGCCGAAAGATGAACTTAAAAATGAAGCTTTTAAATATGAATTAAGTCTAATAATTTAATTTCTTTTATGGATTTTATTTAAATTGAGTTCGAAAGAAAATTAAGAGAGGTTATCAAGAAATAAAGTTCATCCTACGCTTCAATATTGTGCTTTGTTAAATGAAATAATATAAATAGTATAGTTTAAAGAGTTTTTACTTCAGCTTGAATTCCGCCACTTGATGGCCGGCGTTAAGCAACAAGGTCTCCGGCGTTGTGGGTGCCCCCAGGCGAAGCCACTCCCGCGTTAAGCCTGCATCCTGGCGGGCAGATTGCAGGGCCTGCTGCAGGGCAAAAATCACGCTGACGGCTAAACAGCACGGCGGCTCGCCGGTGGCCTTTGAGCCCATGAATCCGGCTCCACTGGGTCGCTGACTGTGCACCAGCTCCACGCGGAAATCAATGGGAATATCCTTGGCCCCCAGGGGCTTATAGTTCCAGGTGCGGTTGGTCAGCAGGCGGCCGTTGTCGCCCTCGTAGATGAGCAGTTCGCTGAGCCAGTAGCCCAGGCCCATGACGAAGGCGCCCTCCACCTGGCCGACGTCGATCCACGGGCTCAGGCTGTCACCTGCGTCTTCTAGGATGTCCACACGCCGGATCAGGATGTTTCCCGTGAGCACATCCATCTCCACTTCTGAGAGAGCCAGTCCCAGCACGTGATAGTTCTGCATGTCGCCGGTCTTGTAGTGATCCGAGGCCACCAGGTTGATAGACTGGGCATGGGCAGCTTCCACAGTGTCCACCCAACTGGCCCTGGCCTTCTTCACCGGCTTCAAGCGGGCGTTGAGGGTCTCGCAGATCTTGCGGACCGCATAGCAGACACTCTCGCTGCCGATGGCGTAGCCGGTGACCATCGAGTTGGCTCCGTTGAGGGTGTCCGAGGATTCTACCTTGATGTAGCTCAAGTCGATGCCCAGGGTGTAGGCGGCCACCTGGGCCACCTTCGTGTTCATGCCTATGGAGATGGAAAGGGAGAGTCAATTCAATCAGGAATCTTAACAAAACTCAGTCTACCTTGTCCCATTTCTATGCCGCCATGGGTAACAATCACTGTGCCATCCACATGGTAGATGGCCACAGTGGCCGGGAATTGCCCAATGTATATAACCGGAAAGTTCATCACGGATAAGCCCAGGCCGCGTTTGATCCATCGGTTGTTTGCGTTGTGGGTATCGATTTCCTTTTTGCGGCCGTAATACTCCCTCGATTTGAGGAAATCCGGCAGCACAGTCGCCATCTTGCTCTTCTTGCTGATGTTGGCCAGTCGCACCTCGGCCGGATCCTTTTGGATCTCAAATGCCACGTGCTCAATGATGTTTTCCATCATGGCAATGCCCTCCACAGATCCCGGAGCACGACACCAGGTGGAGCTGGGGGCATCCGTAAGAACTGCATGCCCACTGAGCTTAAAGTTGCTGTCGGTGAACTCGTAGCAGTTCGCTGCCGTGAAAGTGGAGTGTCCTTGCACAGGGCTCTCGTTTGCGTTCCAGCCAGCGTCCTCGAAGAAATCGTTGGACAGCCCAACGATCCTGCCGTTGGATTTGACGTGGCACTGATATTCGGAGCGGCAGGCCCACCGCTTGCCATTGCAGTCCATCATGGACTCTAGGCTTTGGACAAAGCGAACAGGACGATTCAGCTTGTGGGCAGCCAAGGAGGCGGCACAGGCCACCTGGTTTCCTCGGGAGATTTTGCAGCCATAGCCACCGCCCAATCGGCGGACCTGTGACAAGAACTACTGATAGGATCATTTTTATATCATGAATTTTCACTCTACCTGAAGTTGCACATCCTTGGCCTTCATCTGCAGCGCATGGGCGATCACAGACTGAGTCTGATCCATCCATTGGGTGGCCGAAAAGATCTTGAGTCCATCTTCGAAGGGAATGGCTACCGTTGTCTGGGGCTCCATGGTGAAGTGATACTGCAGGCCCATCTCGAAGATGCCTCTAACCTCCACGTCGGGTTTGTCCGAGAATGTTATTTCCTGCAGCTTTGATATGGCCAAGGGCAGAATGCGCGACGGATCTGGAGTTTCGCTGGAAAACACATGCCTCAAGCTCGGCTGCAGCTTGAAGTCGGAACTGGGATTACTGTAGCTGATTTTCACTAGCTTGGCAGCCCGTTGAGCCTGGTCAGCAGTGAGGGCCACGATAACACCAGCTGGCTGCTCGGAGTGACGGACAAATCCCGAGCAGAAGATCTCCTCCGCATCGTAGCCAAAGCTGGGCTCACAGAAGGTGTTCGTTCCGGGAATATCCTTTGCAGTGTAAAAGGCCACTACTCCGGGATGCTGGAGAGCTTCTGAAGCATCGATCTGATCGATGGTGGCTCCCACTTTGGTGGCCCCTACAAAGCAGCAGTACACCGTGTTGGACGTGGTCAGCACATCGTTCATATAGGTGGCCTCTCCGGAGCACTGGATCATGCCCTCCAGCTTCTGCACCGCCTGCGTAACCGGATAGGTGCTCTTCTGGGTCTGGAAGAGCTGCAAGCCGGACGAGAGCGGTCGCTGCAGGAGCTCGCCGCCGCTCTTGAACTTTGCACTAACCTCCGTCATGGGGGCGTGCTTTAGGAGGAATTTGTAGAGCAATCCACAGGCCAACATTAAGCGATAAGCGGGACTGGCATCAGGAAGAACCTCATCCGGCTTGATCAGGTTTTCCAGCTTGCTAAATGTCTGCTGCACCAGATTCGGTTCATAGGGACTGTGGCCCACCATCAACTCTTCAACGGCTGAGGCGTGTACAAAGTCAGGACGGATTCCGCCGAAGCAAATGCGAGCGGACTCTACCTTAGAGTCTGAATCCAGTTCAAGAAGGAAGGCTGAGTTGACATAAGCATGGGCGTTTTGGGCTCGAGGCATAATCTGCGAAAGGAGGCACAGCTTAAAAATGCAAACCAAACAGTGATCGTACCTTATAGGAGTCGTAGATGTACTTATCCTTTGGGTAAGCAGGAAGTACAAATGCCTTAAGAACAATTATTTTGTCGTTATCCTTTAGGAATTCCTCCAGAGACATTTCCCTTTCGTCACCGATACTTTTCAGGGCCATCACTTGTACGTCCAGAGCCTCGAAGGATATAAAGATATCCGATGGGAACTCGGGATGTTGTTTTTTGGTTAAAATATTGCCCGCCAGAGTGCCAGACTAAAAGTTGACTGATTAAAAAAACCCAAGAGTTTCGAAGTGCACTTACATTGCGAACAGGAACATTGGCCACCAGGTCAATGTGATTCCACAGAACCTCCAGATACTCGAAACCTGGCTGCTTGGACGTCGAGCGAAGGATCTCCATGGTTTCTGTCAGACTGAGATTGGCTCCCAAAATCAGCTTCTCTCGTTCCGAGCTGTGCTGATGCAGTTCCTCCACTCCGCTCACGTCGATGAAGTGCTTGATATCGGGAGATCTCCTATAGACACCATGGGCGGTGTTGCCTCCCACCAACATGAACTCATCCGAGTCCTCGACATTGTCGAGTGCTTCGAACAGTTCTGCCATTGTGCTTGGCCAGTACCACTGATGTCCGTCGTCGTAGATTAATTTGGATCGCTGTCCGTTGCACCTACCTTGGCAGGCTCTTCCCGTCTTCGGACAGTTGCGCGCCTTTAGGTCCAGATCCTCAATATCAACACATTCCTTTGGAACTAGGACGTTGCTGTCCACTGCAAATGACTTCATGGCATCCAGGATGGGACGATAGCCAGTGCAGCGACAGATGTTGCCCCCAAAGGCGTTCTCCACCTCCGACATGGTCACTCTGCCCCCGTGCTGCTCCATCAGCCCATACATGTTCATCACGAATCCCGGCGAGCAGTAGCCGCACTGGGTGCCATTCATCTTGGCCAGCCGCTTTTGGATGGGATGATAACCGCTCTGCTGGTTGCCCAATCCCTCGCAGGTAATGATCTCCAGCTGAGCGCAGGTATTCAGCAGCTTGAGGCACTGCAAGACGGCGGGAGAGGTGGTTAGTTCTGGAGCTGTGGATTGGCTGATCCCTGACCTCACCGAATTGACGGTCCAGGTGCTCTGCCCATCGCTCACTGCGCAGACACATGCCCCACATCCTCCCTCCAGGCACATGAACTTGGTGGCGGTCAGTTGGGCATGCTCCCGGATAAAGGTGTTCAGCGTGATGTCCGGCGGGAGGTCGCTGAGGTCAACTGAGGCATTAAATGGACATATTCGCTTTAACTTAACCGATTAAAGAGCTCAGGGAGTACCCTGATCCTTTATTTTATCCCGATTAGTTGGAATCCTTAAGCCTTTGCTTACCCGTATAAAGTTGTCCATTGATCGTAAATGTTGTGGACATTGTAATATTTCTAGTATTATTTACTAGTTGCTGAGACAATCTCTTCTCAACTGACGGCTTCTGGTTCAAAACCTCGTTATAAGGCCTTTGGCCCCACCATTGAAATATTCAATATTTACCTTTATTATTTAATAAACAAAGAACAGCTCCCTGAAATGGATGGAAATTGCATTTTCTCGGTTTGTTGAATTCATTCAACAAAATTTGTATGCATTGTTCACCTTTGTTGAGTTGCAATTTCCATTATTTGATATGCCGATTAGCGGAGGTAACTGATTCTATTAGTAACCCATTTTAGAGCTCTATTTGGCTGAGCCCAATTTAATTTATTTAATTTAATTTTTGATTGGCCAACATTTAGGTATAAAAATACACCTTTCTGTGAAGCACTCTTTAGCGCTAATGCTCTTCCATATTGGCTCTCTTATCGCCTTTCGGATTTTGTATCTTGACGCGCGTTAATTAATTAAATACATGTTCCCTCCTCGTTGTTTCTTTTATTAACTCTGCCCGAGAGTGGAGGGGGAAGCCGAAAAAACTGTCAACTCATTGGTAAATCATTTGTCAAAATATAAATCGATGTTTCCTTTCGAGGAACGGCCGAAAGGGTCGGCCAGACGAAAAAAATGTTACATAATCATGCACAAAACATGCAGAACAAGAACCAATCCCAACAACAAAGCCACCGTTCCGCCCTTGCACCTTATCGATATTCAAGAATCGTTTTCCAAACACAAAGTAATCATAAAAAACGACAGAGACCAGAAAAATGATGGGGAAACTTTAAACAAGTAAAATTAAAATATGAATAACGCAATCTTTTCTCACATGGCTAAGCATTTTGGTTATAGGAATCGGAGGCAACCCGCTGTCAAACAGGTAAGCAGAGGGTTAAGCCGGCAACGGGACGGAGACGGTGGATTCTGACCCTGTGCTGTTATTGGGGGAGTGTCCATTGTTGGCTGTTTCTTCTCTTTTTGGAGCTGTCATGCATAATAAAATTCCAATATATTCGACCGTACGCCTTCGCCCTGTCTTCGTTCTCGATTGCGGATCCTTATCAAACAAGAAAAGTGACGTGAGCACCTCCGCCTGCCCTCAGCTCCACTCCAACTCCGACTCCAGCTCCAGCACCAGCCTCATCTTCAGATCCAGAACCCGACCCAAGAAATGATGCACAGGCAGGGGGACCGGGCCCGGGACCTGGTCAGCAGTCGAGGCGGACCCACACCCTGGTAGAGTGTTGGGTTTTATTGGCCAGCGGCCATTTGATGCTTGGTTCGGATGATGACACTGACCCACTGATAGTCGGCCAGCCCGGCAGCCAAGCCAAAGCCAAAGCCAAAACCAGAACCACAGCCAAGCCCAGGTCAGGAAGGCAAGGTGAGACGCCCCTTAGCTCATCCCATAAATATGCCAGGTCTGAGGAAGGTCCACTCGTTCGCCTTGGGGTCTAGAGATTGGCTAAAGTTTGCACCAAAACTTTTCGCATCGAGATAGTGAAAGAAAAAGTGAATAGATGATGTCTGAACTTGTAGCACTTCATTCGGTCTACAATACAAAATATTGGAAGACCCATGTGTCAAAAATAAAGTTAGTTACTTTTAATTTTATATTCTATTTCTAAAATGTTGGCTAATTTGTCTGCATATATCATAAATATAAGATAGCAAAATAAATTTATTAAGCTATAGATATTCTGAAAATATTTTAATACAGGCATTACCTTATCCACCCTTATTTAACAATTCCCAAAAACAAGGCACTTTATCATTTGCCTTCCTCCACCTTCTGAGCAAGCCACCAAACAGCCTTATTTTGTAATATCGATGAGAGTAAGGGGAGACAGAAATAAATGGGTAACTACTCGATGGTGACACTGTTAACCCTTTGTCACTTCCATTGACAGTTCAATAATGCGTCATTTGGTGTGTGTCAGGGCTGTGGAGATGGGACTTCACAAGTTCTCTTTCCAAGGATTCAGGGGGGGAGGACCCCGAACACTGCTGTCACATCAAACTGGACAAAGAAAAGACAGGGTACTGCCAGCAGGTACCCAGAGTTCTTCATCTGGAAAGGGTAAAGTCGGTTTTATTGGGAGGCTTAGAGTGAAATTAAGGATGATTAAATGCAGTTGGATTTCAATAGCCGGAAATATATAATTTAATAAGATATGTGCGTATTTTTGTTAATAAATCTATTATAAAAAAGGAATTTTCTAGCATGAACATCATTCTGAATATAGATTTAGTAGCTGGAATTATTAAAAAGCAAAAAACAGCCCGGTAAGAAACTAAAAAATGACAAGTTTAAGTTTCATAAGAGTATTTTACTTTCATCTTTTAGTAAACTGTTCCCTCCTTTTGTGGGGTCTGTTCTTGGCTATCATCTTGGCTTTCATTGGCTTGTTGCCTTCGGGTTCCTCTGGCTGGCGACTCTCTTGTCGCCTGTCGGATGTCACATTAAATTCGCGTTATTTGCTTGAAATAATTTCGCGTTTATCGGTCTGGGCCAGTCGTCGGATACATGTGGCACGAGGGTTAAGGGGACAGGACACCAGACTTGGCAATTTAATGACTTGTGCTGCAGCAACTGGCAGCTTCTTTATGGGTCGCGTGATAAATGATTGCACTTCGGATATGTTTATGCGGCCGAAATGCCATTTAATTGATTCATCAGCGCTCCATTATTGATTAGCGGTGGCTTTTGAGTCGCTTTCAGTTTTGGGTTACCTGGCAATGGAGCCACCCAGGTGCAAATGGGATCGGTTCGTGATCGGAACAGGGCTGGGCCGCACTGCACCTGCTGCCGTCGGACCTCTCCCCTTCGATAGTTGCCCAGAAACTGTCGTCGAACTCGTTTGCGGCAGACAAATGGAAATTAAAACGCCATTTAACATTTCTATTTTTACGAGTTCAGCGAAAAATCCATAAAACCTCTTTAAACGGAACGCTTGCGCGACCAGGCGACCCGCTGTCATTTCTATTGGCGACAAATAAACAAATAACGAATTTTATATTTAAGTGAAATGAGCTTTGCAGCCAACAAAGCAGACAGCGGAAACCTAATTGAAAGAAGCCACGCAAATTGAGTTAACCAAGCGGAAAACCAGGCCATTAAATTCCGACTCTGCAGTGGGAGTTGGTCGGCTCCGGGTCCCATGGACAGGGCTGTGGGATCGGAATCGGACCTACAGAGCAGAGGGAGCCACACACACTTCCCAGTTCGATTCGATTCGATTCGTTTCAATTCCGTTCGATTTATGGCATTCGCAATTGTGTGGCAATTTAATAGCAATTTGCTGCTGAGCCCGAAAATTGACGAAACTTTGATGAAATGCAATTGGAAACTTGTCACGACTGCAGACGGAATTGTAACAATGGTAGCTGAACAATAACAATAACTTGTCTCTGGGCCCAACCAGCAATATGTATGGATCAGAAATCGAAAGTTGAATTGTATTGAGTTCCAATATCGATTTTTCTTTTAAAGAGTAATGCTTTACCTCACTTTATCTGAACTAAGAGGTTGTGTTTGCCATATTTTTCATCCTGTCGAAAGGGCTATTTCACTTTAGATTGAGATTTCATGTTTTCATAATCCTTATCTTTCGTTTTGGATATATGAAGTTGTCTCCACAGCTATCTCACTCAGTTTTCGGCACTTATTTGATTTGTCTTTTTCTCTCGGGCTTACCCACACAAATGTTCCTCTTTTTGCACAACTTGGCAAGGCGCCTACCTAGCCGATAAAGCCTGAGATAAGTCGGCCGACGACGAACAGCAAAACATTAAGATACAAAGATAATATAAAATAAGAGACGGGACACTTGTAGACATTTGAATCGAAGATCAGATGCTCTAGAAGATGTATACTCTAAAGAAAATAAACTTAACTACTTGATTATTAAATTTGATAAATAATAAATAATTTAAAAAGGTAATAACCTAAGAACATTCGAGGTAAAAGTGTACCGGAATAACAAATTAAAAATGTATTATATTTTATGTATTAGATATTTATTTATTTATAACATCCTTTGACAAAAATATTTCAATTTTCATTTAGATAAAACGGTTTCAGCGATGACTATTTATTTCTAGCTCTTGACTTCATTTTAAATCACTAGTTAGGGTATCAGGCGAATGCAAGAGAATGGCACATAAAAAGTAGGCGCGATAAATTATTAAGTGACTGTGACGGCCGACTCCTGGCCCAGCTTCCGCTCCAGCTCCTCCTCGGCTACGAGCTCGTCCTTTCCCCTGCCGGCTTGCCAGTCATCCTCCTGTGGTGTGGAGTTTGTCACCCGACGTTGGCTGGCCTTATCTTCGGATGACGGTGTTATTTCTGTTTGGCTTTATTTTATTTATTTTCGGTTGTTACTTGGCCGTCTCACCCTCCCTGCCTCCCTCTGCTCAACTGTGGGAGCCAACAACTTAATTTGTGATTTATTTTTTGCCGTTGTTTCGGCGAGGAATAGTTGCGAGACTCCTACTGCCTGCTGTGGAGTTGCTTAATTTATAAAATGAGCAAAAAAATTAACTGACGTTGATAATAAATCAATTTCCTGCCTACACATTAAATTATACAGTTAATAATAAGCCGGCATGGACCGGGCCCACGTCTGGAGCTGGGTCTGGACCTGGTCGGGTCCCTCGGTTCCTGTCTCCGCCCCGAAACTGGTCCTCGATCGTACGCCTCTCAGACTCGGTCTCAGTCTCCCAGTCTGCGACCCTGCTCTTTATATCGCAAATCCATTTGCATCTCATCAAGTTTTGGCTTAACACTCAGTGCGAGTCGCCTGGCGATTTGGGTTTCCGTGGATTGCGTGTCTTCGCCAATTTGTTGGCAGATTAAACAAATTTCCTGCCAACGGCCACGCAATTGGCTCGCATAGGCTGCGCCCCGACAGGTATGGCTATTCTACTTTTGTTTAGATTGCACGCATCGTGTTAACATTGGTATAACATTCTGCCAGCATCAGCATTGAGGCCTAATGAATTATTTCTGAAAGTTGTTAGGAATTACTAACCATCGGTGGCTACCTTTCAGTTTGTAATCTGCGACATAACTTTAAGCTTACGAATTACAGTAATCTTCAAAAAACAAGAATAACAAAAAAATTATAAATTAATCCCGAAAACAAATAATGGAGTTTCATCTTTAAAGAGGTCCTTTACCCACTCTTAGCCCCGGGGGCAGGGCCCGCATCCCGTCTTGGCCGCTTAAGGCACACGTCGCTCGTCCTTTTTTAATTAAAAACTTGCAGACTGCTTAATTTTGTTTGCCCAAATCCCCGGAAACTTTTTTCCAACTGCCTAAGAGGGACGCCTCGTCTCCGGCAAATCCTTTCGCGAGAGCCTCGAGTGAGCTTTTCAATTTGAGCCAGGTAACGAGCGGCGGACTGACAGGACGAGTGCCAAAGGAGCGGAAGGGAAAGGATGAGTTTTTACACTTTCAGCGCTTCCCCGACGTTTCCGAAACTACTTACGATGCCTTGAACTTCATTTCCTGGCCGGGGCCGGGGTCGGGACTGGGACCTTTCTGGCCTTTGGCCATAAATCATTGCCTCAAAGAAAGCGGCACAAAAAGAGACCAGAGAAAACAAAATAAAAAGGGGTAAATAAAAAGGTAGAGGCGGACTTTTTATATGAAAAGCTCAAGGCGAGCAACAAGTTTGAGTTTGTTTTCATCTTTGTAGACGAAAATAATACGAGCCGTGCCTTTGGCTGCTTTATTATTAACCAAGGTAAATAGCAAAAGGGCTAACTCACAAAAAGGTAGCTGGCAAGGACTCGGAGCCGCTCGAGTGGAGTGTCCTTACCCGCTGGATATTAATGAGTTTTGGCGTTGAAATTAATTGCATTCTGGAACTTTGAGGCAGATTTCCATTTCAATGCGGCCCATGAGTTGGGTAAAAGGCAGTGGAGGGAGGAATCCTCACCCGCCGAGGTCTATCAAAATAGGAGTCACAACTCTCAAGGCGTGGCGTCCGACAGGACGATAGTTGCAACCCTTTTGCTCTTTTCTGGCTGACTCTGCAGGCGGTCTAAATATTAAAATTTACTTTTAAGCTTGAACCGAAAAATGAAATGCGACAATCTCAACAGACCGCTGACTGTCTCCTGTTTCTGTCCCATCTCTTTCACTTGGCCAACCTTTGTCAAGCACTCAAAGCCGGAGCTTGGCCTTAGCATAATGAGCTACTCGGTAAATAATAATAATTAAATACGGAGAAACAACCACCTCTTGAAGAGATATTAAGAAATTGCTTGGAAAATTGAAGCAGAATTTTCAACAGCATTTCTCGTGCAAGTTTACGCACCCGCATTCCGAAAATTAAGTAAGGATCGGAATGGAATTTTCAACTCTTCAACTCACTGTAATAAAGTGGTAAGAATTTTACGAAATTTTGCCAGAGCCCCGCATGTGCAATTTAAGTACTCTATTGTAATTCCAGCCGCCCCCTCGCATCCTTGTTTATCATTTATGTTATATGCCAAACTTAATGAAAGGGCCGGCTGAAACGTGTAAAGTGCTTTCGGTGTCTGCTGGCTGGACCCACAAGCATTATAATGAAATGGCCCCCAAACATGGGTTCGGGATAGGCAAGTGCGGAGCGGCCAGTCCTACAGTCTCCCCTATTCTCCACATCCGATTATGCCCCGTGTCTCTCTGGTCATCAGCATAATTTAAATGCTTTTTAATTTCGGGGCAGCTAAAGTGCAACAACAGCAACATTTGACAGGGTAACCCCGGACAACAGCCCAGCCGCAACATCACGATTTTCCCCTGTCCTCCAGTTAGAGCATTATGCTCGCCAACTAGGCCGTGGGCTTTTAAGTGGACTTTTGATGCTGTCGCGTTTCTCATTACAAAAGCTGAATCAATATTAAATTTATTTTAACAACACGGGACAGGGAGACGGACACGGACACGGAGAGGAGGGTAGCGATGGAGGCAGGACTCTGTTTGTTGTGGTTGTTTGCATCATAATTTTTGGAAGTTGGCAGGAGGATAAGAGGGGACCTCAATAAACAATTGTCTGCGGGTTGGTTGTCCTCTACGCGAACTCGGCAATTATTAGATAAAGCCAAGTGGTATGTAGATAGAAAACAGCGCTGAAAATGTTGAATTAGCTTGGGGTTCTAGTTCCTGGAACCGCTGTCAAGTTCAAGTGTCAAGCCAAGAATAACTCCAAAACCATATGTTTTTATAATATTTCAAACGCTTTTCTTCCTTTTCCTTGGTTGTGCAGTTCATTGGGTGTATCCAGATGAGAACGTACCAATATTCCACCTGTTCGACGGAACTAGTTCATTGGTAATTTAGAACAAATCTGGCCATCAGGTAAATGGACCTGCTTCCATATCTCAAATTCCCCCTTCAGTGGCTCGATCCGCCCCGCCAATACTTACCCTAATGCTTGCATATAAATTGGCTCACGTTTCCTTGGCTTTGAGGATTATTACACTTAAATTAGCAACTTGGGAGCTCAGCGCGTGCAATTCCAGGCAGGGCAGGAGGGGGAGGAGGAGGTTGACTTGGTTGTGGCGGTGCTGGTCGAAGGGAGGATTCCGCAGGAGGAGGCCAGGCCACATTGCATAAAACATGCGTTTCGAGGGTTGCTCGACCTTACCGAGATGTTTACGTGCCTCAGCTACGATTCTCCCCATTCCCAGTACCATTCCCTGTCTCAGTCTCAGCCCCAGTCCCATCAAGTATCCGCCCCGTGTATCTGTGCCTGTTCGTGAGTGGGTCCTTATCCCCCTGGAAAATCTGACAAAATCAAATTGTTGCCATTTTTACGCATTTCATTTAATTTGAAGAACGTCCGGGCGCCGAAACACCTGTGGGACCCCTGACCAGGATTCAGGCTTCAGGACAGAGGATTGGGGATTCGAAATCCGGGATGCCGGCTTTGGGTGTGGGCCACTTTAAGTGCCACATTTGACGTTTTATGGGGCAAAATTATGGTCGGCCGGAAAATGAAATGTGTGTGCTCATGTAATGAGAAAATTTTTGTGCTTTTGTTTAGCTTAAATTAGCTCAAGTGATGAGTTTTCCTTCTTTGCCACTTTGTGTAGGTTTATGAGTTTTAGAAATTGGAATGGTTTCGGGCTCCATGGCGGTGGGGTGCCAGGAAGGTGGCAAAGTAGAATATCCGAAGTTGAAACTCTTTTTCTCCGCCCTCCTTCAGCCACTGACCACTGCTCTTGACACTTGAACGGGGACAATACGATGATTCGAGCTTCATTTGCTTACATTAATTGAAGTTTGTCGGTATTTGCTCAGGAGCTACCGGGAGTCCGAGGCCAGGACAAAGAAACACTTTGATGTCGATTCCTCGATGGCTTTCGGGTTTTAATTAATTTCTTTTTGTCCAACTGCAGCTGCTCGAGTCTCTCTGTTGACTTGTACTGGATTTTACATTAATCTAGCCATCGAGTGTTGCCATCAAACGATTTTAATTCCATTTCCCTCCAAAGCTCCCAGCGGTATCCTTTGCCCAGCCAAGAGTGGAATGCAATTTGTAACAGAGACATTGTTAGCGGTGATCCGGGGACGACTTTTGTGGTCAATAATGAGAAATTCCTATGGCTGCGCTTTGTAATCATCGAACGGAATAAAAAGCGAGTGAAAAAATCGAGACCAGAAAAATCCGGGGCAAAAACAAAGGAAAGTATTTGCAGTCAATTCAATTAAGTAATGGCAACGAAGCCACACAAAAAATAAAAGAAAACACGGCGCAAAGGAGATCTCCCTTTTTTTGGTATCAAATAATTTGAATTCTTGACATTGCGCACCGTGCTCTTTCCCCACCGACATACGAGCTTGTTGTGCTCCTGACATTTAAGCAGCCCGTGCACGAACAGGATGCGAGGGGACTCCGACTCAGACTCCGGCTGGAGCTCCCAAATCCTAAGACAGAGCCCCAAACAATCCACGAGTTGTCAGGAGGTCCCTGGAGTGTCATAGAGTTGAGAACACAAACACTTTTGGCTTTTGCATCCTGGGGTTTTTCCAGCACTGTCTTGCCAAGAGTTTTCTTTGTCTTTCGCTCAAGTTTTTGTTTTGACGCTTGCCTGAATGTCAGTTACATGTGCATAAAGTTATAAGCCGAGTCCACTTCAACGGCATGAATATGCAAGTCAGGCAGATGTGGGTGCGCCAAGTGATTGCGTGGGGATTGGGGGAGTTTCTTGAAATATTATTTGGCATTTAAGGGGCAATAACCATGCTAAAATGTTGATATGAGCTACTTACTTCCCAGGGCCTACATGGCTTTTAAATTTGCTTGTGAAATTGGCTTAACGTTAAGGTAAAAGTGAGATCTTTTTGTTTAAAAATGTAGATAGACAAGGTATATATATTTCTAATAAATTATTTTCATCCACCTCAAAGAACTCAAGTTCGAACCGTTTTCCCTTATTCCAAGAAGCTGAAAACTTTGATTGAAGCATTGAACCCTAATCGGTCCCACCTCCACTTCTGAGTCCACCTCCATCCTTCAGAAGTGCCCCCTCTAATTAGCCTTACAAGCTCATCCCTGGGATTACATTGTCTACGAGTTCACCTTCAATTTGTTGCTGGAACTCTCAACTTTCTTCATCAGCGATTTGCCACCTAATTGTTTGGACAATTAAATCATTAAAATGTTCAATGAGGAAACAAGTTCTTTTGTTTCTGAATTTTGGTCGCCTGCCGCCACTTGGATCAATTATTTGACGGGGGGAACTGCCAGAGAGAGTTTGGGGAAACTGCTGGTTTTGTCCGCAAACTTTTAATCAAATTAAGTCACTGGCAGAGCCAGGAATGCGGCTGACACAAAGGTGGACATGTGGGGGAGGACATCTGGGGGATTGGGCCGGCAAACTTGGCCTGTCAACTAGAGGCGATTGCCGGCGACAAGTGGCGCTGTGGGCAGTCCCCAGAAGCCGCGCAAATGCTTAATTAATAGAAGTTCGTCGACTTAATGAAACGGCGGCGGAATGCGCGATGGATGGAACCGGTGGGGACAAGGACCAGGATCATGTGGCTTTGGTTGCCGCTCCACCCGGTCTCCCGGCTAATTGAATCAAAGCAATGTCCTGCCACACGCGTCGGCTTAATTGCAAAATTGCAAAGCATACTTTTGGGCGTGCCAGCGGCTGTCAAAGACATTCAATATGGCCGCACTTTGCTCGTGGCCGCCCCTATGGATTTTTCTCCCCTTCGCCCACTTGGCAAGTGGACAGGCAGCACAACCCTTTGCCCCCTTTTAAGTACTGAACGGTAAAAACAATTAATATTATGACCTGCAGGCACATTATCTACCAACAAACGCAGCCGCCCTTCTAGTCCCTTGGTCCTTTCGCCGTGTTTGTCTCTCTCTGTGTGTGTGTGTTTGCCTATCGCCTGTCACTGACATCCTGGCGAAAGGACGAAAACGGTGAGCCACGAGCGAAGGGATGGAGCTGTGGGCAAATGGGGATTTCCCGGCTCGCCTTTTAAATGCTGGCTGTGTCCTGCTGCTTGTCTGCTATCCTTGCTCCTCCTGTTGTTTGTTGGTTTAGAATCTCCTTAATTATGCACTTGTTTACTTAACACTAAAATGCGCTTAAAGGGTTTCTGGGGAAATAGACTGGAAGCTGGAGGGCGACTAAATAGTTTGCTATCTGCCGGTAGATTTGGTTGAGATCCCCTGAAGTTTCGTGTAATTTGATTTAATATTTAAAATTCACAAGATTCAATTTCTTATAAATTCAAATTAAATATCTTGGGAAAGAATAATATTAAGAACCTAATTAAAAACAATTGTTAATGAAACAATTATCTGAACCTCAGATCAGTCTCCTTTTCCTGCTGGAAAAACCTTTTTTTTTAATCCTTAAACTAATTTTTAAAGGGGCCCAATAACCTGATGCTCCTTTGTCTTAACCAACTTTCCGAAGTGAAGCCGAGTTATTAACAATGTTAACATGCTGCCATCGCAACTGCTGCCGCTTGAAGTGCATTCAAATTCCATTATGCTCACACCTTGCAAGGAATCACTCGACAAGAGATTCCCAACAAACTTGAATTGTTTGAGTGCCCGGGGCAGCGGTTCACATTTCGAGAGAAGCTTCAGCTTCAGCTTCATCTCCAGCTCCGGCTTCGGCTCAGGCTCCAAACTCCAGCTAGAGCTTCAGAATTTCCATACTGGCAGACGCAAATAATTGCATTTCCACCCGGGACCCCAGTTGCCGGTTCTTCTTGCAACGCAATTTCCTTAACAAGTTCTACGGGCAACTTTCGGGGGCTACTTTGTAAAGGCACCGGCCGAGGAGTTAAGCGGGGGCGCCGACAATAGCGGGGCCCCGGCCATATGATATCAATTAAAAATTTGTCTAATTAAATTGGAAACTTGTACGGGGAGTAACGATGCCGCTGGCCGACCGAGCCACTTGAACCCTGAACCCTACAATGGAGATTCAGGAAGTGCCGGAACAAAAGCGGCTCCGCACCCACGTGGCCATTCCATCGCCTGTGCAAGATGACTCTTCGGAGGCACTTGTTCTTGGTAGCTCCTCCGCCTTACGGTGATTGCCAATTTGTAGTAAATTTGCAGACGGCCACGCCCCTCAAATGTCAATAAATGCCGAGAAATATTTGACTACCATCGAGTGGTGAGTGCCAGTCTTGCGGTTGGGAGAACACTTCTGCAGAACTATTTTGGAGAAAGAACTAAGGGGACTTATTACACCGAAAGAAATAAGAACTAAATGAAGAAAATTATAGAGGCCATGTAAGAGAAAGTGGCGAATTTAGCAGACTTGTGTTATTAAATGCATATAGTTCTTACATTTAAATTAGAATGGTTTCTGATTATTCGTTTTTCTCGGTGTGATATGCCCTGTGGCCGTTAGCCTAATTGCTTGCTGCACTTTTTGGGTGCCACCAGAGGGCACTACATAGACGGGCGAGTTCGACGGCAGGAACCAAAGTCCATCCAGACACTCCATTGCAAGAAGCTGTTGATTTTTACTGCCAAGTGAACACACACTCTCATATTAAAAGTTGCTAAATGGTCATCGTTGTTAGCTGCTGGAGGTGGAGGAGGATGAGGTACAGTGAAGTACATGGACTGAGGGCAAAGTCAAGTCGAGTGACTCTCGCCTTGCTGCTAATGAAGTTATTGTCAAAACTGCAAAAAGGATTTTCGTTTTGGCTGCAGACCAAACAGGGAACGTGGGGAAGTACGAAAAAAAGGGCTGTATGCAATCACGAAGACTGATTGACTCCTGAGTCTTCAAAGGCTGCGGAGAATAGGTATCACAAATAAGAGATAAATTACTATGTTCATATAGACAAGGAAAATTTCGTCGACGATGCAATTTAATAGAGAAACCGATGTTTGCTGCTCCCAAAGATAAATCATTTGTAGATAATAATTATAAATTTGATCTTGATTTCCCATGCTAAATTACTAACCACTTTCCACTTATTGTTCCCAACATTCCCTTCACTATAATGCCCACACAACCAATTTGATCTCAGTATTCAGTGTGGCATACGATCACCATACCTAATCCTGAATAAATTCCCCCGAATGGCGATGCACTTGCCGCTGCTGCTCCTGGAGGGACAATGCCAATTGCTGCTCGCCACACATTTTGACAGACAGCCATCCATCGGAAAATAGTTTGCGAGCGCTTTCCACCGACTCGATGGAATCCCTGCCAATACTCAGCATTCCCCCGCGCTGCCACCTCCATGTGCACACTCTCGAGCCGAGCAACCTGATTGCATTAAATCGCAAATCGAAATCGACTCATGTTTTATGGATCAAATGTGACTGTGGCCCATGAATTCCTCTCCGTCCGCCCTGCCGGCCCGGGTGGGACGGGCATTTTGCATAAATATTCCCCAATGCAGAGAGGATGATGACGAGTCGTTGAGTGTGGGACTTTCGGGGCCTCGTCCACAGGCTAAACACACATTTTCCACAACAATTGACGATGTTGTCGATGGATGTTGCTGCTGCTGTGGCTTTAGCTATAGTTGTTGCCGTAGCTGCTGCTGTGATTTTCATATTTGCGTGCAAACAGCCATCGTTACAGGGCAGCCACTCCCCTGGGGGTCCACGGGGAGAAGGGGCTGTGGCGGGTACTCCATAGTGCCCGCCCAAAGACAATAAGCGGCAACATCAGCAGCAACGGCATACTCACCGACCAGCAACATCATCGCAACATCCTCGATTCTAAGCTGTCTCGCGGGGCGCAAAAGCCAAACAACATTGACGAGCAAACTTCGCTGGCAGTAAACGAACTTTGCCTTTGATTTCCCTGCTAACTGGCAACTGGCAAAAAGGCAGCACGGCCAAAAAAGACAACTCCTTTAGACCAGAGACCATAGACCGGAGACCGGAGTGACCGAAGACAGGTCCCCGGAGGAGGACAAGACAGCACACTTGGCTGGGCAAAAATATGCAAATGTTTTCGCCTGCTCCTGCCGTGTTCCGCCTTCGTTCTTCTGGCCAATCTAACAACCATATTTGGCCACTCCGCTTGACAGACAACAAAAAGCCACACAGTCCCAGTCCTGGACCCAGTCCCCCAGCAGGAACATCAGACAGGTCACCCGCCCTAACCCGCAACGCCCCAAACATTTTGGTAGCCACTGGATCGGGAAGTATCCCCTTTGACTTGCCAACTTGTTGTAAGGTTTTTGTCTGTGTTTCCCCTTCGATTGTGTTGGAGTAGCTTGGCTATTTAGGAAGGCTAGCGAGGATTTTGGATTTTAAATTTACTATAAAATTATGTAAAGCTTCTTTTTGGATAAGTCGTTTATAGCTTTATATGAACAGCTTATTAAAGGTGTTTCTAAACGTCTAATAATAAAAATACCAATAAATAAAAATATATTTGCTTAAAAGAATATAGAGATTTAAAAATAAAAGAGACCTAAAACTACTTCCATCACGGTTGTGTATTTCCACGTTCGACCTAAAATCCTTTGTTTTTTTTTCGAGTTGGTAAATTCTCAGCGGTATGCAATTTTCGCTTATGCAGGAAAGTGTGTGTTTGTGTCTGGTCCTCTAAAAAAGAATGTGTGTGTGCGTCCGGTGTGAGTGCCTAACTTGATTTACTACTCAAAACCCACAACTCCATTTAGTCTGTCAATATGTCGATTTGCCCCGCCTTGCTGTCCACCTTTCGTCGTCCCACCCAGCTACTCCTCGTCCCCATTATCTGGCTGGGTTTTTTGTTTTCGTTTTTCTTCTGTGGAAAATGCGCGTTTTGGTTACAAACATGCCAGCAATAAAAGCAACAACAAGTTGCTACAGCTACCACGGGTTCGAAGCAGCAACAATAGCAACTTTTGCTTTTCGTTACGTTGAGTGTGGCTTTGTTTTAGCTTCTGCACTGAGAAAAAAGAAAACTAAAACGTTGAAACATCATTATAATATTTCAAAATCCAACTTAATATATTCCAAAAAACACACAAATAAACCTTACAAGCTATATAAGATGTATTTTTAGAATTTCAGATTAATCTAGTTCGCTTGAGATAAGTCTTCCTTTCAAATAATTGATTTCTCTCAGTGTATGCATGTGTTGTTGTCCTTTGCTGGCTAGTCCATAATTGACTGGCTGTAAAATTCCTGTCATTTTCTTTTTTTTTTTTTTGCAATTTCGGTTTCTCCTCCGCTGTTGCTTCTTCTTGAGCTTCGCTTTATTTGGCATGTTTTTTGTGTTGGTTTTTCCTATCTGAGGTTACCCTGATGGGCGTGATTTGTGGGCGTAACGGTATTTAGTCTGTGGAAGACAAACCTTCTTTTGTTGTCTAGCCTTTGATTTCTGGTTGCGTTTTTTACGCCGTGGGAAAGGACATTTGGGGCTAAGCTAATGGGTTCGACCGAAGCCGTGAAACAATCGAAAGATGTTTGTGAGTTGAGGTTGAGCTTGGATTTCTTTGGGGGGATTCACCACCAGTGACTCCAATGATTGACATTTCAAATCAGGAGAAGGAAAAGCTCTTTGGGTAGTTGAACATCTAGCTAGGTGATATTGAAGTGTTTTTTTTGTTTCTAAGAATGCAAGAATTTGGAATTTAATTTAAAACTTCCACTTGTACTTGTGTTTCTTTTATTATTAACTATTACCAAGATGTATTTCCTTTGTCTTTAGCTTTAATATCTTCTCTGAGCATCGAACTGGCTAACTGCCAGCCACGGACATGAATTCGCAATTAAGTTACGGTTTTTGTTGTCCAAATATTAGCACTTGCATTTTCAATAAATGTCCATGACGGGCGACGACAGCAGCAGCAACAACTCATCGAAGTTGTGTCGGAGGGAGCTCATTTGCATGGAAGTCATTTGAAGTTGAGGCAGAAGCAGCAGCCTCCGATAAGTTTGCCTTCAGCAGCAGGTTCAGGTTCAGACTCGGATGCAGATACAAAGAACACGCTTCATTTGGCCAGCAGGGGGAGGGCAGGAAGGTTGCTTGGAAGTTGGAAGATAAACAACAATGGCACGCACTGATTTGACCGGGGACGTGGACGTGGACCGGGGGCAGGACATCCACAGGGACGGACTCTTGTTCAGGACAGCTGACAACACTTGATCTTTGATTGGCAAGGAGATGGCCAAGGGCCCAGGAGCCGGCGGAGGAGCTGGCGAGACCGGGCAATTAGCAGAGAGAAATCCATCCGAGAGGTTCGGCTGAAATGAAGCTGAAGCGTTGAATGCCTCAGTAAGTGCATGAATAAATAAACCGAAAGACACTTGACGGCACTACTACCTACGCTCTGTCCGGCAGCCAGCCACCAATTCTGTCCACCCAAACCGAGACCCCTCGTCTCCTCCAAGCGGCTAGCCAGCCCCTCCTTGGTCAACACATGTTAACAACTTGATGGACGAAAAGCCAAACTGCCCAGAAGCTTACATTGTAAGCAAACAGTGAGGCAGAGGGGCTGGAGAATATATATTCACTTCAGTGAGTGAACACTCTGAAAAAATAATAAAAACCTAATTTGTAAATAAACAAATTAAATCTGGCTAAAAGAAAAATACATTTTAAAGAAATATTCAAATATAAAATATAGTTCCTGAATACATATTTAATTCATAGCATTGCTTTCCTGGTTTTTCTCTATGTAAAATATGTGGCCTTTGGGGGAGGTGTTGAAGGGACAACCTCAAGCCGCAGAGTGAAAAAAGCTCTGCTGGAGACACACGAGTATATGCAAATTGAAAGGCAAATAAAATTATTATTCACATTTTTGGCATGCCCCATGAGCACTAAACTAACAGCTGAGAACAATGCAAAAACATGGCCAAGAAGGGTTGACCAAGGGGACTCCTTTGGGGGCCAAGTTGATGGTGTGACAGACGAGGAAACTTCTGAGAGAGAGGTCCATAAAAGTCATACGTCTCCTGACAATGATGTGGATTGCTGATGGCTGAAATGGGTTGGAAAAATTGATAGTTGGGCATTTAAAGTTAAGTGATAAGAAAAAGAGATATTTTATTTGTTTATTTATATATTTTATAAGCTTTAAGAACTTTGAAGTTCATCTGCCTCCAATTTATATTTCGAATGACACTCCTTTATTAATCCCTTCCGAAAGCCATGCCATGTCCAGCTTACTTACTCTATCTTCATTATACGACTCATTAAGATATTAAAAATGCACTCAGCTCTACACTTAATGCACAATGCCCCGGGCCTGTCCCGAAGGGATAAGGCCAATAATTTCGACAGTACGGCAATTGCAACTACTAAATAACTAATTGCCCAACTGGCCAGGTTGTGCGATGACAAACAACAACAACTACGGGCGAGATAAGTGCAGCATTTGTCTGTCTGCCGGTGGAGACAACAAATTGTAGCTTTATGTATAAATTAAATAATGAAATTTTGCTAATTGCCAACTGCCGGACGGGAAAGTCAAAAGGATCTTGGGGCAAACTTGAGGCTTTAATTCAATTTTTAATGCTTAAGTTTTGGCCAGCATAAATAAATAAGTTGGACAAACAAACACAAGCACAAATGTGCAGAACTAACGAATGTACAAACACATATCCATGTGTGCTTGTAATCTTATCGAAAATCTTGGCAGAAAGGCAAATGCCAATATTTGTCTGGCCCCAGTTGGCCAATGATTGAATGAGTGAGTGAGTGAGTGAGTTGTTCACTTAACTTTTTGCCCTGGCCAAGACTGGATTTTCAATTAAAATTGATTTTATGCAAATTTTCAATTAGACCAAACACACGCACACACACACACACTCACTCGCTGAAGGGCAGCAGACAAACAAGCAAACAAACTGATGTTGTCAAGGAGTTTGCCAGGATATCCTTATCGTAGACATTCATTTCGGACTTGTGCAAACCACTTGAGATAAATAGATTTTAAGTTGCAGACTATCTTTTCGTGTTTCTTTCTCAAATTTTAGCATGTATGTCGGGGTGTCTGACTAAAGGGGGATGATTCAACGCTCTTTGCTGATTACGTAATTGCATTTTAGACGTCGCAAAATTTTCGTACAACATTTTGGCGTTTACTTCATTTGCAGCGCCTTTCAGCTTCAATTAGAGCCATCCACGACGAGTGTGTGAGTGTGGGGGAGTGCTAAATGTTTTCCAGCATTCACTAATTGCATTAAAAAAGAAGTTCGCCCGCCGTTCGCCTCGTCCCACCTCGCATCGTTGTCTGGCGCTTTCGCCAAATTATACAAAATAGAGCAGACAACAAGGGGTGTCGAGTCCTAGGGGATGGGGACGGAAGGCCCCGCCTGGTCACGCCTTTCGTCGGATGAGCTCCTCCTCCGTCGGCTGTCTTTGCCCGTTTAAGTTGCAATTTGCTTGCATGTCACTGGGAAATGCTTTCAGACAATGTTAACCAACGGGAGTAGGAGCAGCGGGATACGAAATGCGAGATACAGGATACAGGAGAGGACAGGAGTCAACAGGACTATCACTCTGCTCGTGCCAATACATTAGTCACCAGGAATTCCAAGTTCGAAGAGTATTTCTCCACCTGTGGTGTGAATGGTTTTCTGGGGATTAAACAGTTTCTTAGCATAAAATAAGATATATAAATAATAATAACAAATAAAATGTCGACTTAAAATTATAAATTTAATTGAGGTACCCTACATATGTATGTATTAATGCTTGATATGTAATTATCTTCGTTCTTATAATTTATATTAAATTAGGAATATTTTGCTAAGTCGAAAACATTGAAACAAATACCCTTCGAATATTTGTATTATTTTGCCATGGATAAAAAGTTTGCCCTACAAATTGGCCAAACAATAAACCCCTTTCTGGATCAGCTGCCAAACTCCAATTGAACTAAAAGAGATTTTGATGTAAGCCCATTTCGATGTTGACACACAGGTAACATTAACCCATTAAAGCTCGACACTGAAAACTAACACCTACAAGTGTAGCTGGTCGAAATCCCTGATACTAAAAAAATAGAAACTACAACTAAGCAAATATGGGCCAAAGCCGAGACCCGGAATAACAAACTGGACAAACATTTCGGCAAAACTGAGCCGCAAAATTGCTTTTTAATGCCACAGCGCCGGCGCCATTGGTGCGAGGGAAAGGCACATATCGATGGGACTTCCCTACTCTCACTCTCTGCCCGCTGGGTTTGCCTAATTTCCGCTGTCAGGCAGCCAAACTAAGCCATCAGATCAATGGAAAACTATGTCAGCAATAGGGATTTTTGTGTGTTTTCATTCTGTTTTCCCATGCTACCAACGGGTATGAGGAATTTTCCAAACCGCATGCGTTACCAAGTGAAAGGATGTTGGCTTAAATATAATTTCAGCCCAATACAGCATATTTATTATCGAAGTTGTGTAGCACTTAAGGTAATTTGAACATTCTCAAAAGGATTGGTTTAACATTTACGATGTAATTTAATTTCGATTTCCTAAACCCCATTAAGGCACTTGAAATCAATCTTTTGATTGCTAATTGCTAGATATATTTAATGCTAAATATGCACGTGGCTTTGAATATATAAATTTCATGTAGGGCATTTTGAATTCCATCTTGACTCTTATACACAGAAAAAATTCTGGTGGGTTAAATGAACAATTTCTTTTGGTTGAATAACAGTA
>JAEIIL010024777.1:0-12444 GCA_018905715.1 Drosophila lini | reverse complement strand
AGCGTCAGCATCAGCTTTCGGTGTGCGCGGTTTAAAAGCTCACCTCGCTGATAATTTCTTCGCGAAAAAGCTCGTTTTTAAAATCAGCCGTCAGCTCCGCTTTCCGCCGCCAGTGTGCGCGTGGCCTTAAATATTAATACCCATCTTAGATAATCTCCCAAACACCCCTCAGATATCGTTGAGATACAATTATTACTATAAATTATAAAGGAAATAAATAGGAGGAATTACAAGGCCTTAAATTAATTCCTCCTAAGATCAATATGCTAAAGAAATCCCAAAGTGAAGCTCTCAAGATTCTTAGTAAATTACTTTAAGCTTCAACTATATTTTTTTACTTTCCCAAAAACCACTTTTTTCCCTCTTAAAACTCTCACTGGCTTCTACATTAAATCTAAAATCTTAATACATAAAAATATCAACTTAGATCACCTCTCAAATACCCCACATAACGACACAAGTTAGAACTCTAATCCGCTTTCCCGAAAAATACCCAATTGATCAATCAATTTAATCGCTGCCAAGAGCAGCCATCCGAACTGGAGCATCAGATTGGCATCGGTTTGGCCAGAGCTTGACATAAGGCAGATTGATCACTGGCCGCCCCGGCAGATGTCTCCCCGCAATGAAGATAAAATCCACTCCAGCACGGAGGCAGGAAGACCAGGTAAGAGACACAGGTGCCGCCGTCCCGTCTCCCGTTCGCTGAGCGCAGAATAATTTGCGTGTAATTGAAGGCGACAGCGCGTCACGGGTACGGGATGATAAATGCGTCTGCCCCCGGGGAGGAGATGGAGTCGGAGTCGGAGTTGGAGTCGGAGTCTCTCTCTCTTTATAAAAACCTGATCTTGCCAGGTAGTTCCTCTCTGTTTGCTTTCAAAGGAGACACGCGACGGGTGGCCTCTTGGTCACTGGTCACTGGTCGCACCTTCGGTGCTGGCGCCATTTGGTCAGGGCAAATGGATGGGGCCTCTTTAAAGGCATTTAGCTGGTAATGACATTTAAGGCCAGCGATATAAATCGCACCGCCGCAACATTGTTGCAGTGAAACCAATGAAACCCACGCCACGCCACTCCATTCCACCTCCACTGCCTCTCCTCCCCCCCACAGCAGATGAAGTTGTTGGGGCTCCAGCTCAGGTCTAATCTGCACCGGACGGACACGTGGTAGAGACACCAGATCGGAGCCAACTAAGCGGATGAGCCGGGGGAGGGACACTGCACTGGGGGAAAATGCTATTAAATTCGAATTAAAGTCACAATAAATCGTGGAGATTATAGACATTAATAAGCCATAAGCAGGCTTTTAAGATAAAATGGGATCTGAAAGTGGCTTAAAACCCATGCAAGATCACCTTTAATCAAACGAGTGGTTCTTTAGCAAGTTCTGTCTTAAATTTTATACATAATTTCCCACTTTTCCTTAGAGAAAACTGACTTCGACTTAAAGGCAATTAAGTGAATTAGAGAGCCCCAAATCCTTCTTCCTCTGTATGAGCTCAGCTCTGAGCTGCTTATGTCCAATGATGACGAGCCGAGTCCGCCGAGCTTTGTCCATCAGTGGCTCCCACTCTCGCCCTGTCAGTCCCTGTCCTTCTCTCTGTCCTGGCTTTATTGGATACGTTAAGCCTGTGCACATATTTGCATCCTGGCTGGCCAAATGCCTGGCGGCAACAAAGCGTAAAACGATTTGGCCAAAACCAAAACCAAATAGGCAGTCGGGAGTTACCTTTACAATATATTTTCACCGCTCTCTCTCTCTCTTCTGATTTATCTGGCCAAATGCTAAATACATTTTGTGTCGCTTTCGTCGGCATTTGATTTGCTTTCCGCTTTGCTTTTCTCTCCCTTTTTGGGGCCCTGCGGTCTAAATAAATGTATTGATTTTGGCAAATGGCTTTTGCACGGCCAGGAAAACCTACTACGGCTCTATGGGGATACGTGTGTTGTGGGAAATTGGCACAGCTGGAGGTACGAAATTCGCTTTTAATATTGGGAATTTTTTCCTGGGTTTCTAACACACTTTTTCGAATGAAATATAGGAGCAACAGGAAAACCTAGCGTTCAGTTAAACTTATGTTTGGGAAATTTAAAACAGTGTTGAATTGCTTCATTTAAAACTAGATTTTAAGGCACTTAAGCTCTTAAAATATTTCTCTTTATTAGAGTTAAAAATTACCTGTAATTCTATCTGTCTCTATATCTATATTTATATCTGTATATTTATCTCTATCTGTACCTGTATCTCTATCTGTATTTATATCTCTCTCTGCATCGTTTTCCCCTCAAAGATACACCTTAATTTAAGCTCGTTTAAATCAACCGCAGAGAGCATTTAAATTTGAAAAGTCCCATCAATCTATGGCAACTTTTCCCCCCGATGCTGTGTGTTCATTTCGTGATTGAGGCAATCCTTCCTTTTCCAGTCCATCCCTTTCGACCATCCACTTTCACCCTTTCTCTGCCGTGTTTACCCTTTGTCTAGCCTTTGATTTTTCATCATTTTGCAGCCACAATTTTTGGCCATTTGGCTGTTTGCTTAATTGGTTTCATTAGGGAAATATTCGGTTTTCCCTTTGGAGAGGCTTCATTTTCATCACTGGCCACTTACCTTCCTTCCTTTTGGCCGAACGGAGGATGCCAAAAAAACGTCTCTCCTGAAAAGCACCTGAAAAGAAAGGAAAACAAGACGGGGAAAAAGTTAGAATAAAAGTTTCCTCAAAATGGAAACTTTAAGGAGGAAAAGTTTCCTTTTTTTTCGGGGTGAAGACAGGTAAAGAAGCCAAGAGCCGGTTACACGTGTCGCAGAAGCAACAACATGGCATAATTTCCTACAGAGTGACAACTAAATAAATAGAATAAATAGAAGAAGGAGACGACGGATAGGGGGTCCTTGGGCAGATGGCAAACTTTCTGCCTGGAGGTTGAGGTGAGGATGCGGGCAGCCACTCCGTCCGAGGCACTAATTTTAACACCATTAATTTGCCAGCCCAGGACTCCTGCCTGGCTCCTGCTCCAGCACAGAGATAGAACAGGGAATTTTAAATGAAATGGACACAAGTTTTATTGAATTGACTGGGCGAGAACCCAAGGCCAAGGATGGGGGAAAGGAGAGGATTGGAAGAAGCTGCTGTCCGGAAGCGGAAACGCATTACTCTGCCGCTTTGAGAAACTGCTACTGCTCTTGGTCCTAGTCCTAGGAGTGCTTGTGCCCCTGCTCCTAGTCCTGGGAGCTGCTTTTGCTCCTGCTCCTCTTGTTGTTCGTGTGGCCAGCACTTTGCCCCACACGTTTACACGCAAGCTTAGGGCGGCCAAGTGGGTGAGTGCACCAAGGAAAAATTAAGGTTAGTTGAGAGGTAATAATTCTTTCAATTTTATAAAAATCAAGGTATTTATATAAACTTTTAATTCGATTTTTAGCTACAAATTTAAAATGAAAAAGAACAAAAAATACATTGGCAAATCAAGCTTACAATTATTTCTTTATGGTTTTATGGTCTAAATCTCTCCATTTTTCTAGCAGTGTAATCTTAAAGGACGAGGGGGGTCCTGCCACCAATCAAAAAGAAGAACGGGGCAGCCAAGCAGAAGTAGAAGTTGTGGCAAAGTTTTTGATTTCATGATATATTTATGGGCATCCGTTGCGGCTGCTACTTTGGGACTCTATCCAATTCCTTTGAGTAATAAACTTGGGGCCCGAAAAGGAGGCTCTGCCAAAGGGATGGGGCTTACTTTAACTAGAAGTTATTAATTTATTTTATTTTTTCCCATTTACCATCCAGTACCCTCCTCTGGTACATTTTAAAGTGAAAATATTGCGTATACGCAGCGTTGGCCTGCTGTGAACCCACCATTAACCAACCGATAACAATGGCATTTTTGTGGCCGAGTGTATTTTTCGGAAATATCATCGCAATTTGCGCCCTGAAAATGAACCCGATAAGCCGGCACTAATGTCCTGCACAAGGACTCACCGGGCTACCTGAGCGGGGTAGCTTGATAATGGAAAAAATAAACTCGGCTCGGTAGCGGATTCAATTAAATATTAAATAAACGATATCCAGCCAAACAGCAATTTCCTGCCTCTACTCCTGCTCCTCCTCCTCCTGATGGGATTCCCCGATATTGGTGGGAGGGAAATGCAAACACAATTGCAAATGCCCGGGAAAAAACTTTATGAGCCAGCGTAATCCGGGCAATTATGTGCTGCTCTCTCGCTCTATCTATATATCTCTGTCTCTTTCCCAGGACCTGGACAGGAGCAAACATTATCTCCATATTGCATAAGAGTATAAAATGAACCTATAAGAGAACTATACACTGCAGTGGCAATGCACTGGAAAAAGGGGTTTGATGGATGGAATCTATTTTTACAAATAAACGTAAATTACACAATTCCTACATTTTTCTATATTTTAATGTCAGTTTTTTGGAAAAACCGAAGTTTAAAAATATTATAACCAAGTCAAAGAAGCATTAAATTCCATTCTGAAAACATTTTTATGCTAGCTCTTTCCAGTTTAACAAATCTGCATACTAAATTTCTCATTTTAAGAAATCTAAATTTTTGTCGATTTTTTATAATTTTAACGATGTAACCCCTTATAAAATTATGAAAAAATTGGAAAATAATTTTTTTTTCCCAAAATAGCCAGAAAGATTCCCCTGTTCATGCTGATGAAGAATATATACGGTTGACAGGGTCGGAAATGACTCCTTCACTGCGTTACCAGCTTCTGACTAAATCAGAAGTCCCTGCAAGATTAAAAAAATATACAAATTTTTATTTAACGTTATTTTGTAGCTAGATCATCAAGAAAACCAATATCAAAACCCTGATTAAATTCTAAAATACATAAAAACATTTAATTCAAGTGTATGGCAACCATAGATGTTGATGCAGGCCATGGAACGTGTTGCTGCATGGACATTAAATTCAGATTGCGAATGATTTGAACAGGTGCTGCAGGAGCAGCATCAGCATCAGCATCATCAGCAGAAGAAGGAGCATCTCCTGGGGGTGGAACTGGGCCTTGGCTGTGACCTTATTGGGGGTGAGAGGCTGCAGCAGAGAATGAGGGAGCTTGGCAAAAAGACTAATTATGTATTCATTAAAATGGCAAAACGGCAGCAGAAGGATATGCATGTGAAGCCCGTGTGCGAATGTCTGTGAGCATCTCTGCATCCGGAATCCTGGCTTCGAAATGAAAATGCTGGGAAAAACCGGCGAAAAGGGGGCGCAAAATCTAGAGGACTGAGCTGAGCAGTCACGAGTGCAGTTGCCTGGAATATATTCAGCATAATGGCCCCACTCTCAGTGTGGGTGTGTGTGTGTTGGGGTTCACATTTTGATTATATCCATCTCGGCTTGATAACCTAATAGGGAATGACGCCACCTCCTAGCTCCTGCTCCTGCTCCTGCTCCTGCTCCTGCTCCTGCCCCTGCTCCTGCTCCTGCTCCTAGCTCTGCAAATGAATGAAATGCCCGGGTAATGATTCCTAAATACACACATTTATCATATTTGCTCGAGTTTCCTTCCTCGAAATTCAGTCTGGTTGAGTTTGTGGGTCTCTTAATGTGTTTGTGGCACAGGTTGGATTTTTGTGGCCTCTGGGGAAAGGTTTCCTGGAGTTGCTCTTCTTTTTTCAGAGTAAGTTGCTGTTGCTTTAATTTTGTTTTAATTTTCTCATTTTAATTAATTTAATATTAGGTAATTTAAAAATTATTATTTTCAAATAAAAGCAAAGGTTGTGTGGGTTTATATGCAATTTAATTTATTTTAAGTGACTCCTTGTCTTGATATAAAAATCTTAAAACTAATTATATTCCTTAGTTCGTGTTTCCTGCTTAGTTCCTGGTTGTTCTTTCGGTTATTATTCATCCTTTCCCTTCCCTTCTTAATTGGAGAATCCTCCAAAGATGCCCTTGAAGAAGCGGTAAATGGGCTTTGGTATCTCCACTGCAAACAGCACAGAGCTCTCCTCCTCCGCCTGGACTCCAGCTGGCTCGGCGGCAGACTGGGAGCGCCTCTCGTCAGGGACCAGCGACTGCTTCTGGAAGAGCTTCTGCTGCTGGGTAAGATGGCTGAGGATCAACTGCTGCACAGCAGCCTGATCCTTTTGGAACTGGCTGGCTCCATTGCTGGCCTGGAGCTTCAAGGGCTGGCTCACATGGACATTGGTGGCCTTGATCAGATCCTCAAGCTTGATGCTGCCGCCGGAAGAGGAGACGGAAGAGCCCTTTCCCTGGCTGACCTCCGAGGTGGGCACAAGGAGCGGCAAAGCAGCCAGATTTACAGGCAGCAGGACATTGGCATCGCCAGCCTTTTGACCATCAGTGGGTACCTGATTACCCAGGGGATTGGGCACCAGGTAGAAGTTGGGCTTCTGCTGCTGCTGCTGAGACTCATCGGAAAACGAGCGGAACTTATCGTAGTACTGATACTGGACATTGCCCGAGGAACTGCCCACGCTGCTCTGGCTCTTGTTCACGTAGAAGGGATTGGGTAGGAGGACCAGGCTGAGACCCACTACCTTGGGGAAGTCCGTGAAAGGATTGGGCAGGAAGGGGAAGGGCTTGCTATCCGTGTACTGGACCTGGGTAACGTTGCCGGAGGTTGAGTTAACCTGAACATAGGTGGGTTCGTTCTTCTCGAAGGGATTGGGCAGGAAGGGCAGCGGAAAGCCGGGCTTCTTCTGGTTGGAATAGTAGTGGGTGTGGTTATGAATGTGATGAGTCACATTGGCACCCGTGGTATTCACCACCGTCACAGTGTCCGGCACGTACTCCACCTTGGGGTAGCCTTGGAACTTGTTGAAGTGGTTACCATAATGGTTCTGGTACTGGCCGGAGAACTGGGATCCGTTGAACACCTGCACGCCCTGGTACTTGAAGATTTTCTCCAGATCCTGGACGCCCAACAGTTGACCGTTTGAATCGTACACGTACTGGACATTGCCATTGTCGCGTCCTTGGACTTCTGAGGGTTTCAGGGGCACAACATTCGATTTAGGGGTTTCCTCTTTCGGAGACTCTTGTTCCTCTTCCTTGGTTATCTCATTGGCAATGGGTTCCTTCTCCTCGGATTTGACTTCGGCTTGGACCTGGACTTCCACAGGTTTGGAATTTGACTGGGCTGGCTGGGCTTCCTCGATGACTTGGGTGTTTATGGCGTTGCTTAGTTGGGGCTTTGGTTCCTGGTTTCCCTTGCTAACTTCTTGCTTGACTTCCACAGGCTGACGAACCTCAGGAGGAGAGGCCACCTCCTGATTGGACACCTTCTCCTCTACCGGAATCTTCTTCTCCTGATCCAGAGTTCTAGCCTGGCAAGCCAGGAGTAGGCCGAAGAGAACCAGCAGACGTAGGAATTGCTGGTGAGGAAGTTCGGAGTTAATTTCTAGTTTTCCAACTCCACCTGGAGGAGGACTTACCATGATGAGGGTTTCAGTAGAACTGTGTCTTAACCTTCAGTTGCACTGGCTTTTTATACAAAACTCTAATACCTGGACATAGATCCCTTCCTAGTCTTATCTCCCAAAAACCCAGCACTGCCGGAAGTAGAGTTTTATTTCGAGTATTCCTTATCCCGCAGGGCACTTTGGGTTCATTTGCCATTATCGCTCTGCGATTTGTGTGTGATTTGTTGTTCGTTTGGTTCACTTCACTTAAAAAAGGCGCCACCGGCAGTGGAATATATATGGATGAAAGCGGAATTGCACTTAAGTTATATTGTGCGATAGTAGTACTCGTACTCGTACCTTCTCCCCGAAGTTTTTCCCCGGCTTTATTTGGTTCGTTTTACGTGCAACATGAAAATGCCATTGTTTCCGAGGCGCACAAACGGAAATCTATGACTCGCTTTTCAATGTTTTTCCTCGATGGCAGAAAACTGTATGGTGCAAAAGTGAGTGCAAAAGACTGTCGTCTGTGAGAGCACGGCGGGAAATGGATATAAATTAAATATAGATAAATCATGAAATAAGTGAATAATAAAGTACTATAATTTTGATCATAAAAGAAATAGTTTTGAGCATTTATTGTATATATAAAATCTTACAAAAATATAATTTAGTTCTTCAAAAACTTTATTTTGGTTTTAAATAATGCTAAATTCCTCAAATTCATATAAAATCTTATCTGTTTTACGTGTAAAAATATTAAATTAATATTCTAGATATATTTAACTTCATATTTATTTAGATTAGCTACAAAATATCTCCAGTTTTTCTCTCCCTGTACCAGGAGCTTAGGGCTAAAGCGTTGGAAAATGTGGGAAAAAAGGGACAAAGCTGGTGGGGATTGGGTGCTCCGGCTTGGGTTCGGGTTGCAAGTGCACATCAGCTGCTTATTCATGCCAAGAGCTTTATCTTTGGAACTTTGTCTCCGCCCCATTTCCTGCCACCCCAACGCACCCATCCTCCCAGGTTGACATGTCGCCAGGTGAGCGATGAGCCCTACCTGGTCATTGACATGACAAGTGAAAAAGAAGGCGAAGATAGAGCTCCTGCTGGGTTTTGTAATTGAATTGCCCGATGCATAGCCCGAATTTTTGGCATACAACGTCTCCCCCTCGGCCCTTTTGACTGAAGGTTTTTGTCGTTGACAGAACTCATCCAACTGATTTGAATCGATTTTTGAGAGTTGCCAAAAAAAATCAAGGAAAATGTGAGAAATTACACTCAATTTGAGGATTTACTTGGGGGAGAGGTAGAGAAGGAATTCCTGTGACATGTCAAGGAAGTCATAAGGTAAAGGAAGTGTTAACCTTTTTTATGCATATGTTAGATAATAGATTTAATTATTTATATTCATTTAACTATCAAATTTTCATAAGAAAATTTGCTATATAAAAGAAAGTTCTTTAGCTTTTAATAAACTCCATAGAATTTCCCAAAGAAAGTAGTCTAAGAAAACCCACTTAATTTGGTTTTCCACAGCAGCTTCATTTGTTCAGCTCAATTCATGCATAATTCACACCCGAAAATACAATCAAGGTGCAATTATTTTCTTGCTTATTTTCCTGCTCATTTCTTTTCCTTTTTCCTGGACTAAAACTTAACCACTTGCCAGTTGAAAAATTCAAGGGGGAAGAGTGGCGGCCAACTGGGCTCCACAACTATTGGAAGCCAGGTAAGCGAAGCTCAGTTTGAAGTCGGAAAGGAGGCAAAGTTGCTGCTGATGCTGCTGCTGGGCCAAGAAATTGTTTTGCGCAGCGGCAGATGAGCTGTTGAAATTGCAAGTGCGGCACTTGCTCAATTTTTCATGAGCCTCCCACAAGCCAGAGTCCGGCTGAAATCAAGGAGAGCTTCTAGCTGTAAAGAGTCGACTTGGAGATACCCTAAACTTGAAAGAAGAACTAGAACTAGAGAACTATAGGTTTCTAAATAAATCCAAAATGAAAATCTATATACCCTTTCCTTCCTTTTAAAAATGAACTCCTTGCCGCCGCAGACCCAAGGAATTTCACCTGAGCTGCAACCCACACAAGCTGGGGCCCCAAAAACGCAACTTTTGGATGCACAAGGAGCTGCCATGGACACCAGGCGGATGGATAAAGGGGGCCGTGAGGCAGGGATCGGGATCTGTGAAGAGGCGAAATTAGCGGGCAGGTCCAGCTTCATCGTGGCCAGACAATGAGGCGAGCCGCGGCCCTTGACTTGGCCAACTGCCCATATCCAGCCGCAGCTCCTCTCCGAGCTCGAGAAATAATAAGGAATGAATGTAAATAAATGGTGCTAGAGGTAATGGCAACGGATGGACGACAAAAACAGAAACCCCAAGAGGAGCAGGGAGCAGGGAGCAGGAGTAGAAGGAGTAGATGGAGTAGGAGTAGGAGGAGGTGGAGGTGAAGGTGGAGGAGGAAACGCCCAAGGCCAAGGCAGCATCATCATCATGGTCAGTGAGATAAGCCCAAGTCCGGAGCCGGATCGGTGTTGCAGTTGCACTTGCATACTGAGGCTACGTAGCACGGCAGCCCATGAAGCTGGCAAAGATGCAGGGGGTAACAGAACAGGTTAAGTATTTAGGATTTATTTTAATATTATTTTCATGGGACATTCATTAAAAAACCCATTCAATTTGTAGGTAAATGTTTATATTTATCACAGCAAGAATTTGATTTCATTAAAGAAATATAGAGGTTTAGTTTCACTCTAAAATAATCCCTTTAAATTATTGTCACTAGCAGACTTTATTTTTATTGGGAACAGTATAAAGTCCCCCTAAAAAATTAGGATATATTTTTGGGAAACTGAGAATTCGAAGTGATTTTTACGGAACTAAAATACATAAACCTCGGTTTAGCTAAAAACCTTTGTATAGATATTAATATAATTTTTAAAAACCAAACAGACACTGAATATAGTTTTTATTTAACCCAAAACATTCCTATTATCTTAGCCCTAGCTGTGCCCGCGAAGATTCTTCTGGCTGAGCTCATCCACTCTTTTCTTCCTTTATTTATTTTTTTTTTTTGGGCCAAACTCTTTCATTTTGGGTGTGTGCGGCGATAAGATCAACGTGTGAGCCCGGTACGGGACAGTATGTGGTGCTGCTGCTGCTTGCATCTGTGGCATCTGCAGCAGGTGTTTCGCTTTCAGCCAGCCACACAATATTGGGTAACAAGTTGCACCATCCTGGCCAAGTTTATCGCCACATAATTCACACGGAGCCCGAGTTTGAGCCTGGAGCCGCAGCCGAACCGAATTGATTGACTCCCGCCGGGTAGCTAAAGAGAAATGGGAGTGGGAGTTGGGAGTTGAGAGTTGGAAAAATGGAAAAATCAAACAGGCCACGAGGAACGGAGCACATCAGCACTCTGCCAGGACCATGCTCCACCAGGCAAATATGGCAGGCGACACAAAGAGCCGGGCGGACGCACATCAACAGCATCCCACATGCATCACCAGCCAGATCGCTCGTCCTCGCTTAGAATTCAAAACATTTCAGACAAATTGGCGTCGCTCTTTGAGCTCAACTCCAATGTGTGACAAAATGGAAGGCAAACAGACCGGACCAACCGAAAGGGGGGGCATCCCCTCCTGCAGCCGGACAATGCCGTAGTGCAGTGGTGAGTGCGCCAGCCCTTGTTTAATTTATGCCAAAACATTTCTGAAGCGACGTTGACGACGTCATTTGGCCCGGCCCAGAGCAGTTAGCCCCGCTTTTAGCTCCCAGTTTCCTGCTCCCAGCTCTGCTCATCTCGGATCTGCCCTGGGATTGAGGTGTCACTTGATATGCAATAAATAAGCTGCTGGAAAAAGTGTTAACGAGCCTGCAGGGGCAGAGGACTGTCATAAGAGTTGCACCCAGAGAAATGTAGATTTTTAAACAAAAGAATTTTAATTATATTAATTAAGAATTATTATTAATTTTTAAAAATACCAAAAATAAGGGAAAAATACTACGAAATCTATATACCCTTTCTTTGGAATATCTGCCACATATGGTATATCTAATATTTTCTCAGTGTTTGAAAGAAACCTCTGGTCGAGGGATTCTGGACTCCCGTCTCCATACTCCGGAGAGAGCTACTTTTGTGCTGTCTGTTTTTCCAGCAGCTTGCAACGCCTTGGCGCCACAAAATGAATGCCATTCATGGGGCAACGTGCAACGGCAAGAATGTGACCCATTTTTAGCACCAGTAGCGACTCTCACCTCCCATTCCCATTCCCAAAGAAAAAAGCCCAACCGAGTGTTGTGTTCTGTGTTGTGTTTGTTTGTTTAAATGTTTGTCCATATATGGGTATTCAGAGAGTCGGCTATATAAATATGTGAACAGCTTTTAGCACCTTGCCCCCGCACTAGAGCTGGAGTCGCCTTGGTGTTCTCAAGTGGACTGGGCGACAGAACGAACGTGTCCCATTCCCATTCCCAGTTGGCAGTTCGTAGTTAGTAGCTACCACTGCCACCCGGAGATGGGCCCCGGAGAATCACACGGAGCACGTGCGTCGGCCAGACAATGGGGACTTAAGAAACCTCTCCTCCGAGTTCCGTCTAGTTGCACTGCTTTTTTTGTTTTTTTTCAATAATAATTCCCTTTGGATTCGAAGCAGCTTTTATTTTTTATTCCCTCTCTTATTGTTGCGGCACAAAAAAATAATTGGGACAAGGAAACAGCTTTATTTATCTGACTATAAAATTTAAAACATTTAAAACATTGCTTGGAAATTAGGAAAATCTAAGCAAGTTCAAAGTTTACTTTTGAAATCTGGAAAGAAATTAAAAACATTCGTAATTGCGGGACTTGAGGTCATAGCCGGCTTCGATTTTATAAAAATCAAAGACTCGGATTTAGCTAAAAACAACAAAAAGAACTTGTCAATAGACAAGCAGCAGCTGTGGTGACGATCGTTTCGTTGGCGCTACCCAACTCATCAGACCACTTTTATAAAATCGAAGCCGGCTATGACCTCAAGTCCCGCAATTACGAATGCTAACAAATA
>JAEIIL010024773.1:0-20842 GCA_018905715.1 Drosophila lini | reverse complement strand
TGTAACTTACTAATGTTGGTTGTAGAGGATTTTGTCTAAATAAATCTAAAACACACTAAATTGGTGAATTGACTAAAGAATATTACCCTATCATTATTATCGTTATTAAGAAATCATTTATTAATAACTTCTTACCATTAATCATGGTTGTGCAATACTAAATTTCAAAATTTTTCCCACAAAATTATTGGAAAAAGGCTTCTACATATTCGGAAATTAGACATTATTTATATATGCTAACTAACAATCTCTTCATTTAATTACTTGAACCCCTTACATCCTGCCCATAAAAATGCCCATAAATTTCCCGCCGTGTACAAAAACAAGGCATTAAGTGGCGAACCGTTAAGAAGTCATTCGAAGTTGGATAGAAAAAAAAAAAAAAAAAACAGAAAAACGTAAGATAGCATTAAGCCGCAGTGCGTGTGAGCGGTCCAGCACTAGGTGGTAATTTCTGGAGTAAACAGAGCGAATTCAGAGCGAAAAGCTAAGAGCGAAATCCGAGAGCAGCGGCAGTGAGAGCTCCAACCATAATTACACCAAGTTTGAGAGTAAAAGTCTTTAAGCCAACGAGAGCGAGCAGCAGCGAAAGTTAAAGCCAAGCGGAGAGTGCGAGATTAAGAGATCTACGAATAAACACCCGAAAGTTCCGAAAATCCCACAAAATCTTTGGCCAGAAGTGTGTCATCCTAATAAATATCGATCATACGCCCTGTCTCACTCTCAATATACACATCTCTCTCTTTCTCCTTCTGTCCCGAAACAAGTTCAACGCACAATGCAAAAAACAGTTATTGCTGGACAATAAATCAATGGCAGCAGCAACAACAACAACGGATTCTAAGATCTCGAAAAAAATATAGCAGAGGAAAACCAAAAGACTTAGGCAACGAACTGGCGGCGATCGAGAGAGAGAGAGAGAGAGATTGAGAGCGCGAAAGAGCTGGCTTAAGCTTAAGCCCGGCTCTCACAGAGTTTCGAACTCGAAGCGGCGGGCTTTTCGAACTTCAAGCTGCCGTCCGGCAAGCAGAAACTTTTTATCGTTCGCCGTGAAAAGTCGTGTAACGCGCTCGCGATTCTTCAGGAAAAATAGACACGATCTTCTTCTTCGCCGAAGAACGAACGTTTTCCCAGGCCCGAATTTGTGGCCTGCCGTGTCTCTCAGTGTGTGTGCGCGTGTTACAGCTGTGCCTTCGTGTGCGTGTTACCATTTGCATTTTGGCTTTGGTTTTTAGCTTTTAACTCGCTTTTCGTTCCATTTCGCCGCGTTGCATTTCTCGATCGGTTTTCGTTACGTTTTCCTCGTTATTTTGGGGGGCTTTGCTGCAATTACCACAAGAAAACGTGTTTGTGTCTAAACTAAAGCAGCTGCAGCTGCATTTCACTCCAAAGTGTTCGAATATAAATTAAGCCACAGAGAAAGAAATAAATATAGAAGAAAAGAGTGCTCGAAAAAAGAAAACGTCACTCGGTGTGCGTTCTTCTTCTATTTGTTCGCCAGTTAACATTGTGCTCATAATTTATTGTTCCCAGCGATATGCAAATAGAAAGCAACAAATTTGTACAGCAAGTGGAATATTTCAACGCTTAAAGGTAAGTAAGCAGATGCAGTCCAAACAAGGGGAGGGCAGGGGGAGGCCCCCATAAAATCCCTAAGAATTAACCCATTCGGGGAGCTCTGCGCCGCTAATGAGGCGAATTGTGAAAACGTCAGAACTCGGTCTCGACTTGGTCTGAACTTGATTTGGTTAATATATTCATTAGTATACATTTCTCCCGCTGACGATTTGCATATCGATCGCAGCAGGTTCATAACTTCTGTGGAAGAAAGCCACGGTTAGATCATCGCAGCTCACGATTTCCCGACGCTGCAGATCGATGTTCCTTCTTTCAGTTTTTCCCCTCAAATAGCACTTGCTGCACGATTGAACTTTAAACCGCATTCTTTTGGCCTGTCTGCAAAGACGCTTGGCTCTCGGACGCATCTATCAGAGATCGGTGAGTGGCGGCGGCCAATTTTCATTGGATCGCAGCCGCTTCGTGGGAACTCTTGACTCTTGGGTCTCGAACCCCGGGCCTGGCATTTCGCGGCACACATTTTAGCCCTGGCTAGCCGCAAAAAAACAAACCGAAAAACAGAGCCAAAAACAGGCTTACAGAACAGGAATTTCCACTCCTACAACAAAGCGCCGACAATTGACATTTTTGTGTAATTGCAAGAGTTTTTGTTTCAGTTCGCTATGGTTTAAGTTTTGAAGTTTAAAGAGGTCTTATTTGTGTATTTAACTTTTGTTTTTAAATGGAGTGTCAGTCGTGAGTGAATTTTTATAGGGTTTTGGTTTTGTGTAATCGAAAGCTTGATTTATATTTGTTTTTAATGAATATATAATATTTAATTCGCCTCAATATTTATTAATTTGTATGCAGTTCGTAGTTTCAAATAAAAAAATTAATGGTATTAAGAGAAACAATTTAAGGTTTTTGATCTCAACTTGAAATTGATTAACAAAATGTAATGTTTACGCAACCTCTTTATATAAATATCATCCAATAAATTCATTTTAAATAATTAATTTATTTATATTAATATTTATAAACAAATTTGAATTTGGTTTTCAATAGATCTTAAAGAAAAGGTCAGACTTTCTCGGAGTTAATAACATAATATAATAATATAATAATAAATATATTGTACATTGAATTTTAATTAACTTCAATTGGACCTAAAATTGGCTTTGTCTAAATTGGCATATTGATAACTTCTTCAACAAACCGCACTAAAGAGCAAATAAGAATTTTTAATGAAATAAAAACATTTAATATTCTCATTTAAATGTTGAAGTTAATCTGTAATTGATAAATTAAAAATGTCCCATTAAAAACATTGTAAACAATTTGTGTTTTTAAAAGTTTATTCGGTTATATAGATTCTTTATGTACAATATACAATCTTGTTCTTTGATTTTTAATCGTCAACAATTAATGTCAGGCTACGTGCTAAACTAGAAAAGATAATCATAAAAGTGTTGTGGTAACTTTGAGTCAGACAAATATCTCTGGTCCGAAGATGGAAACCTTTGGACGACCACCTTCGGCGGATTTGGGTTTGGGTGGAGTGCTAGGAGCCTTGGCGGCCACAGTTTTGGAGGTCTTGGCGCTAGTATAAGTATTCTGACTAGTGTTGGCGGCAGCGGAGGAGCGACGGCGACGCATTCCCTTGAGTTGATCGCGGAGCTGCTCCTTGTAGACGAGGCCCCGCTTGCAGGCTTGCAGCTCCTCTACGCTGCAGTGCTTCAGGTGGCGGATGGTGCGGGACACCAGGCCGTCGATGATGTTGATCTTGGTGCGGGACAGGCGCGTGGGCTCTGCGTGGCGACGGGTCAGTTCGCTCTGGTACTGGAAGAGCAAGTAGCCCACGCTCGGACGAGCTCCGCGTCGGTGGTTGCGCTGCTGGCCTTCCATTGCTGAGAAGAATGTGTCCGGTTTGTGGATGGATATGGTGAGATATCGTGGATTCGGAAAATCTGCAACTCCGCGAGCTGTGCTTGCTGTGACTGCTTGGCAGCTTGAGCTGTGAATGATGTCCTGTGGTACTTTACCAGGATTATTTATATCTGGGGCGCTAAGCTACCTGTTGACCCGCCGACTGACCTGCTGACTTGTGCGAGTCGCGTAATTACCTGAAGTGCTTCGGTAAATCCAGATCCGCTATCCGTTCCCTTTCTCTTCGAATCAGATCCCTTGCAAAGTTGCCAAATGTTTGACATCTCTCGCCCAGGCTACTCTACGTACTTATTTTTGGTATTCGCAACGAGTTTCCTTTGAGCGGAAAGTGTTTATGGCCTGACCTTTCGCCCGGCGCTGGCTGCTGGTTAAATATGGCCATAAGGCGGAGATTAGACGGTGACTAAGTGTCTGTGGATTTACTCGGCACGAGTGTTCAATGGTTTGCAGAGCCAAAGATTAACTAGTCACCGTCACTTGCCAGTGGAAATTTTTGTCAATGAAATTACGTGTTCGAGAAAATTCTCGAAAGGAAGTATAATCTAGAATATATTTTATATTAAAAAGATTTTTCACAAGAATAATCCAAGGATACTCTTAAGTTCATGTACAAGTTCATTATAACAATAATTTATTACAGAATTATCGCCTAAAAACTTGTAAGGAATTCTTAATTTTATGGCTTTACGCCTGGCCTCAAGATATTGAGAATTATGCCCGACTTGGAACCATTTCTCAAGCACACTTCTCCCCATTAACCCGAACTGCAACTAAATAAATTCTGCCTCAACTCTCGGCAAATGAAAAACATTTTTATTTAATGAGTTTCCATGAAGTGATAAATATAATCCCAAAGTGGCACTCGTCCATCCTCCTTTTCTTTTCCTCCTTTTAGCCCACGACCGAAGGACTGTGTGTTAAATATTTATTTATGAACGAATGTCTGGGCAAAGTTCAATCCTGTGACCTTGGCTGCCCCTTGTGCCGCCTCCACCCCCCCTTGAAACCCATTTAATGTGGGTTGGTTAGATGATTTTAAAAATGCTTTTCATGTAATTGTAATTTCACTTAACGTAATTGACACTCGGTTCCCCTGCCGCATCTAAAAACGCACCGCCGCCGAATCAAGTTAATTTCAACTTAATTATGGCCCATATACATTTAAGTGCCGAAGGAAAGTGAAAATTCCCTCTGCATTGTCTGCGACTTATCAACGAATTCTTTTAAGGGAAAATTTATTGAGCTGCATTAAGCCACGAGAATAATAATAATGGTAATGGCAATACCAATAACAATGACCAGTGAAAGTTGCGTTCGAGGTTGCTTTTATTTTTCTTATGGTAATTCTTGGGCCAAATAAATTATGATTCAATGCCCATTTGGGTGCTAAATGCAAGAAGAGCCTCAAGGCACAAGAGATGAGGCTCAAGATGATGATACTGATGCTGATGATGATGATGATGCTGATGCGATGATACAGCAATCATTATGATTGTCTCGTCTGGTTACTGGCTACTTTACGCTGGAATATGCCTCGACATGCACAGATTTGGCCCCAACTCAGGTTGCATTTGTACACGGAAAGAAAGTGGTGCTGGAAGATGATATTTCAAGGAAAAAGTAAGGCCTTACAAATAAAGTGTTAAATAAATTTTCAAAGTACCAGAAAACTCATACTTTTTGTACTTTAAATATTTAACATGATGCATTTATTCATTAAAATTTTATAAATTCAATAAACATCAAGTTGCTACTTTTTTATTTTCGGTGCATCTCTAAATCCATTCCGTTCGTTTCCAAGTCGGTTCAAGCCCGGTTCATTGAGCGCGTTGAATTGGAAGCTGTCGGCGAGCTGTCACAAGCAGTTGGTCAAAATGGCTGCTGCTGGCCCGTATGGCCTTTTTAGCCAGCCCCTGGGCCCCTGTTTTGACCTTTATCCAAGCCTAGTCGGCTACCTACGCAACCTACCTGTTGACCACGGGTATGGAATGGGATGCGTTCACGAGGATGGGAGGATGAAGCCCTCGGGTCGTAAAACGCTGATGCTGCGCATTTGCTTAATCCGGCGCGTGGTCTTTCCCAAAGTTCTTAATCCGGTTTGGAAATCCTTTTGTTTTCGCTACATTTCAGCTACTAAGTGCAATTATAAAAGGATTATGCCATCGCGGACCTGAACCCGAGGGCGAAGGGACACCAGAAGCCGGCCATCTACTTTCATTATGACACATTTTTAATGAATTACCTGGAAGTAGTTAAGTTGCAAAAGTCTTCTCTCTCTCCTCTGCAGTTATGCTAATGATTCTGCATTAGTTTGCGTTTCTTACTGTACTGTACAAGACACATGTGTAAAGCGTCGTACTTTACGTTAATGTCACTCAGGTGCTGAGTCAGAAATCTATGGGCGTCGAGTTACTTGGAAATGGATAGAATTGTACGCTAAAGGTCTTTGCTGGCGGTTCATTGAGAGTCCCCCAAGAATTCTATAGAAAATATTTTTAGAGAAAGGTTTCTTTGGGTTAAATGTCGTGAGCAAATATAAGTTCTTGGGAAATCATGGAAAGAATGCCTGGGAAATGCTGTGCTGGGAAAAGCTGGTTGGAAAACATTCGTCTCGGCTGTCCAACTCAATGAACTTTAGTAAATTCTTACAATGCTGTTCCCTAACAATCTCCATCTTAACAATGTTAACTACTTTTAGAGTTGTTTGTAGAGTAATTTAAGGCTAACATTAGTCAAGTTATACAAGAAGTAAAACATTTGTTTATTTTCAGAGTGAATTTTATTTGCTATTATATGTTTCTTTTTTATATATGTTTCTTTTTAAAAAATGTTATATAACTTGAAATTTTGTAGTACTTGTCGTCAAAGACAAAACGTTATCTACTAAGAATTAATAAAATTAAACGAAAATGGTTGGGATTTCAATACTATCAAATAGTATTTTAACACAATCAGTTTGATTTATATCCATAACATTTATGTACTTCAGTTTTTTAATTAATATTAAAATGAATTCTCTTCAAATTTGTAGAAAATTATAATTCTAAAATATTGCAAAACGTTGTTGCTAAAATAATTTTATTTAGCCTATTTAAATCCGGTCCTTGCTATTTATTTTCCTACAACCTTTTATTAACGTTTTTTCATAGCAAATATATATTTGTCAGCTGTTCAAGAAGTCCTGAAATCTCTTCCAGAATATTCTAACAAAATTGCAAATTGTTTCTTTTTTAATTTATGGTAATGGTAAATATGACAAAAATATCAAAATGTTAGTATCTGTTTTCAAAAAGACGAAATGTTTTCAATTTGAGAATTTCATAGAGTTATACGAAAATCTTTGGAATTTCAGTACTTAAGGAATATATGATTCATTTATTTTTTTAACATTTAGGCACTTAAGTTTTTAATTAATATTAAAATGCATTCTCTACAAATTTATAATGAATGGTATATAATTCTAAAATATTGCAATACATTATTGATAAAATAATTGTATTTAAAATATTTAAATCCAGTCTTTTTTTTTTTATTTATTTTCCTCCCTTTCATTAACGCAGTTTTGTTATAGCAAATATATATTTGTCAGCTGGTCAAGAGGTCCTGAAACCTCTTCCAGAATATTCTGTCACAATTGCGAACAAGATTTGTCTTGCTCAATTGAGAAGACCTGGAATTAGGCCTAGTTCGGTTACCCTTTCCCCGGGCATCAAGTATAATAATGGCTGGTCAACCGAGCCAAGGCTTAAGATCCAAAATGGGGATTAGTCCGGATTAGGTAATGAAATATTTTGGCACAAATATTTACAGAGGAGCGGACCCTCAGTTGACCTGTTCTGACCTGGGGTGAAGTATCAGGTAACCGCACAGACAGGTAACTGAAAACGGAGCACGTAAACATATAAGAAGAGCAAGTGAAAAGGGAAGTTATGTCATTCGCCTGAGAGAAGTCAAGGCGAAAGGAGGACTTTCGCTGGTCAGCAAATTTCTGGTAGAATTACTTCGAAGCAGAATAATTACCCCGAGAATCATGGAGAACGTGAAGCCCACTGTCACCTACCACCTGTTCCTGTACCGCTCCGAACTGGCCAGGCGGAATGCTCGACAGCTGCGACTTTCCCGGACGAAAATCGAGATCACGGACGAGCTCATCTCGAAGACGGTGCGGAACCTGAAGACGTGCAGCATGGACGACCTGAAGGCGGTGAACCGGGAGCTGCTGTTCAAGCGGAAACTGCGCCACAACGTCTCCAAGCTGAAAAAGGAGGCCAAGAGGCAGGCAGCGGAGCAGCGGCAGGACTAGGAGCCATTTGATTGATTTATTGTATATAGTCGTGTGTAAATAAATATACCTCAATAAGACTTCTTTTCTAAATTGAAAACTGGTTCGTTTTAATGGCTTTTAGCGGCGCTTCTCGTTTGCATTGAACTGCGGCTAGGAATTAACGGCAAAAGCACGGGCAAAGTCACAAAGTCACCAGAGATCCGTTCGAAAAAAGACCTCTGACTGCCCAGTGGCTGACCCAAACCAGTTGGAAACTTTATGATCGTTTTTTGCTTCTGCGATGCTTTTGTTTTTTTCTCTCTTTCGATTTTTATCCATTTTTTGTTTTGTTTTTTGGCAAGCAAACTTAATTAGAAATTGCAAATGCAATTAACAAAAGGCAAACGCTCAAATGCCAATTTTTTAATAAAAATTTAATTCGATATATTACACTTGAGAAAAAACCTTAATTTTGCAATATTTTTAATTAATTTGTATGCTTAAACATGAATAATGAATTTAAATTAAAGTTATAAATAAAAGCAGTATATAAAAATCGAGAAAAATTCAATGTGAGTTACATTTTATTTTATTTTTCAAACTGGCAAAATTTGTTTACGTTTTCTTACTTTCATATTTATTTAAAAAAAAGTATGTTTCAAAAAAAAATAATATGTAAAACAACCCTTTATTTATCCGAAACATCTGTTTATCCAAACCTCCTGCTTATCTTTAACAAGAGCTTTGGCTAAATCCTGTGGCATAACGTGTCCATTAGCTTTTCTAAACCCTTAAAAATAATTAAAGTTAATTATAAGGTACTTTCTAAAATGTGCTAATAACTTTTTCGAGTGCAGAGCGATACAAAGATTTTGCTGACACTGAGCGAACGCCATGGAAACCAAACAAAACTGGTTCGTTGCATAAATTAACCAAAAAGCAGCAGCGGCAACAAAGTCAAAGAGCCAAGAAGCCACGTCTCTCAGAGGGAGAGAGGGGTGCGGAGGCGTTTGGGGGCAGCAGTAAAATAAAAACAAAACAAAAAAAATATATATAAATAAAGTTAGCAACTTGCTAAAAGTCAGCGAAATAAATAAAAATCAGCCAACGTTAACAGACGTTAGCTGAAACTGTTTCGCCTTTGTTTCGGCTTCCTCCAGACAAATTTATTTCGTGACATTGTTCAATTTATGTGTTGAGATGTTGTAATAAAACAAGCCGGGCTTATAGATCGCCACAGATTTCGTTGAAGCAACTTGGAGCAACTGGCGCCAGCTCTCGAAATAATTGTAGCGATCATTCTTATTTTTGGGACTCATAAATCATAGGTAATACAATATCTATAGAGGATTATAATTGCGGCACTACTTTAACAGCATACTAAACTTTTTAAATTTTAATAATACAAAAGTCAAGGAGCTATATATGTACTAATTTTCAGCAAGGCTTTTATGACTTGACGGAATATAACGTCTTTATAACTACTGCATGACAAATTAAGTGCTTTGTTGTAGTTTTTTGACTATGGAAAATACAGATTAAAAACAATTATAAAATAACTATTTAAATTATGAATATTTGCTTAAATTTTATTAAATATTTAAAAAGAAAGCAACTTGATATATAATTTGTTCACTAAAAAGGATACTTTCTATCATAACTCCACACTATATCCCATTTATTATGTTCCATTGTTGCTGTTATTTTCCTTATTTTTCTCATTTATTAATAAAATCCCTTGCATTGAATTGCATGGCTTAAATACTTAATAATTCATCATTCGCTCGATTCCCTCGCACAAATCAAAATTTTCATGCCTCTCTCTTTTGATTAGAATTCTCTTTCTCCGCCAATCACAATTTGTTGGCTTCAATAATTCATTGTTTTTGCCACCGTCACTGCCTTTTGGCAACGATTATTGAAGGACAGGCGGGCTTAGAATCGCAGACAGCCGGACAGACAGGCGGACTTGAGACCTGAGACTCTGAGACCTGAGTTGAGGTTGCTGTTCTACTTGACAAATGGATTTCTCTGGCCTGACCCACGACAACGACAACAGCCACAATGGCAGGCAAACAAAATTTTGCTGTGGCATAGGAAAATCATCAAATCACGACTTTGAGCTCTTTTGATTGACATGCACAAAAAGGAGCAAAAACCCGAAGACCAACAACTACCGCCGCTGCGCCTGATTGTTCATAATTAAAGCCACCGGCCCCGAGGCTGTTGGTAGCACAAAAATTTCGCAATAATTCTTGGCGTCACCGGAGTTGCCGCCATTCTCGATTCTCGACTCGAGGTGACAGCAAACAGCAAACGAATCTAATAGTCGAGGAACCAAGAAATTATCTCACACACAGCCACAGTGCTGGGTGTTCGAGTGTATATAACCAATACGCCCCGTTACCCGGAGCGCTTATTAACGCATAATTAGCATATTTAGTGCGGCTCGCAGATTGCATCCCCTCAAGTAATTACTGCGATATCCAAGCCTTAGTTTCGCCAGAGATACAAGTGACACAGCAGGTAGGGTACACTGTAAAAATGTGGTATAAAACAAATTGAATTCAAGTGTCTTATTGGGTCTTCAAAAGCCCCAAAAAAAGCTTTTTAAAAACCTCTTTTTGAATATATTTTTGTTGTATATTATTTTCTAACATATTTATTTTTTACAATCAGATTTCGGTTAATTTTTCCCAGTGTCTCCATTTAAAGCTAAGCCTCATTTAGTGCGGCACTCTGTTACCATTGCCACGAACCAATTGACCAACCCACAAAGTTCCTGTCCACCCTCCCGCCTCCCGCCTCCCGCTCGCCTTGCTCCTTTCTCATCATGACCGCTCAGCTTGTTCACTTTGCCAGCGTTTTGCCAGAGTCGCCAACGCCGAGAAAAGCAACAACAGCAACTGCAACAAGCGAGTGCAGCCATGGCAACAATTGTCGCATTTGACATTTAGCTACAATTACTTTTTTAGCCGTCTTTCGTTGCTTATATTTGGCATGACTCGCTGGCCATATATCTCCCACTTTTGCATTTCCATAGCGAAACTTGTTATATTTAAAATATGCACACTCTTTTTCAGTCCCCCCGCCCCCCGCCCCCCGCACCACGCACCACACACCACTGTTATTTTCAAGGTGTTGCGGTCAATTAAGTTGCGACAAAAATGTTTTTCCTCATGCACAGAAAAACAGCTGACATGACCAGAGATTCGCCGAGTTATTTTTAGAAAGTCGATCACGTTTTAAGGCGGGTAAATCGATTTTTGTTTGTGTTTAAATGGATATTATTATTACATTTTTGGGCATAAAACAAGTTGTATCAAACACAATATAACAAAGAGATGAGTGATGCCCATGTATTATGTTTTGCATTTCGAAATACAAGATGAAATTGTATAGAAAAGAGCTAGGAAGTTACTTTAACCCAAGGTAATAAATATATTATAACACTAATTTTTTAAATATTCTGTTAACCTTCAAACTTTCTATCCTAGATTTATACATTTTTCATAAACCTTTAAACTTTATGTCTTATTTTGAAATAAATGTTAAAAATAACTTTATTTTTCCCACAAATTCTTCATAAACTTTGTCTTGTTATTTATTTAGTTGAGTTTATTCTCTGATAAAAGAATTTTCATTTATTTATTTCTCCGAATATGTATACATCAAATATATTCCACATTTTTATTTGGCCCTATTTTTACATTTAGACACAATGGAATCTCTGGCTATATTGTCCTTTTCTTGCTGGATTTATGTTCGTTCGGCTGAAGTCATGCCAAAATAGGCAACCTGATGCCCCTGTGACTTGGACTGTGGCACCAAGGTGTGGCCGTTGCACTTTTCCACAGCGATTCTGTGCGGTGGGCGTAGACAAGAGCCCCAAAAACTGGATTCGGAATTGTCTGAATGCCTCACAAAGGCTTCGACTTCTTGGGGTCGGTCTCGGTGCGCCTTTCATAACTTTTGGCATTTACAATATTTAATCATACGATGTTTCGTGAGGACCGGCAGAAATGTCGTTCAAGCGCAACTTATGGATACTTTGTGGGGCCTCCATCTCCATCTCCATCTGCATCTTTCTCTTGGCAATTTAACCGTTTTCATTTTTTATGCATGTGCATTGCATTTGTAGCTCATTTGCATTTGCGGTTGCTGGCGTCGTCATCCTTGTGCTGGGTGTCTGAAATGCAATTTGCTGAAAAAAAAGAAAAACAATAAAAAATAACAGATAAAAGAAGCTAACTTTGATAAGCCGGAGTTTTTATGCTCTAGCTGTATGGTTAAGGATATATTTAAAATATTATTTAACCCTATTACGAAGAACAGGCTCAACTCAAGGTTGCACAACTTGCATTTACAATATTATATTAAATTTTTTTAAATATACACTTAAACCACTTTAAAAACATTGTTCAAGGGGTTCATTGCACTGCGTTACAAACTCCTCCTCCCAATCGATATGCACACTCCATTTTAAAGAGTATAAAAGCACCGAAAAAACTGAAAAAAATGAAACCGAACGGACGCCGTTCGTCGAGCGTTTGGCAGCATTAAATTTAATTTTATTAAAGAAAAAACTTTGCTCTCATATGCATGTGCTGCTGCCTGGGAATTGTACAAATGACAACGGGCACAAGTTGCTGATGTTGGTGTTGGAGTTGCTGTTGCTGTCGTCGCCGCCGCATGTTGTTGACGTGCAATGTTGCTGCTGTTGCCGCGAACCGCCTTTTGTTTTATGGTTTGTGCGGGTGTCTCTTCCAAAGTTCGATGAAGTTTTGCCGTCTCGAAACGAGATTGAAACTGTTACAATTACGTTTGTGTATATACTGCAGCTCGTTTTGTGCTCCTTGCACTTTTCAACCAGATGTCGATGGTCGCCTTTTGTGGGTTATCGCAGGAGCAACAGCAGCAGCAACAGCAGCAGCCATCCTTTGAGTTGTTGTTCGGCATTTTAACCTGTTCGTATTGCATATTCATTGGTAGCCCAAGGACATCGCAGTCGGAGTCATCATCATCATCAGTGAGCGGCAGCTCAGAAGAAGAATCCTAGAAATACACTTAAGATATTTTTTCAAATAACTTTGATAAGGATACAAAATAAATGAAAATAAATTTATTATAATATTTCAAAATATTTTCTATACAATTTTAATATTTCCTAGTCTTTAAAGCAAACAAATCCTTAATTAAATCTTGAATAGTTTAAAAAAAATTCCTTTTTACAACACTTTTATCTTCAATAATCCTTTGCAAAATAACAATTCCCCTACCCCGATTTAATTACTTAAAGAAACACTTTAATAAAAATGTAACCTCTGAAAATATGGACTAAATAAATTATCAAGATAAGAGGGTTATCCTTTTTGGGCCTTATAAAAACCAGTTAATGCTTCGCAAATAATGCAATATTTATTATTTTTTTGTTCCTCTGTATCGGCGGATGGAGGAGCCGCTATATCGAAACGCTTCTCATCATCATTTGCATATGTTACACTTTATTTATTGTTGCGGTTGTTTGTTGTTGCTGCTGCTCCCGTTGCTGTTGTTGTTATTCGCGCGCATTGCATTACAAAGAAAATGGCGGGCGGTGGGCGGTAGGCGGGGGGGCGGGTGTGCAGAAGAGCAGATATAACTCATACGCAACGTTAGCCTCGCTCTTTCTTGCTCGCATATTTATAGCAGTTACGTGAGACTTTGTTTATGTGACAATTGCTTTTTGTTTCACAGCTCGGTTTCTGCACGGGCACACTCACACACATGCATGGTTTATTCATTTATTTTCATTTTTATTTTACGTTTTTGGTTTTGTTATAATTTTTCTTTTTTTTTTTGGGAGTCGTAATTTATGTTTTTTGATTGTGCAAGAATTGCGCCACCATTTGTTATTTGCACCTCCACTGAGTCACGGCGATGAAGGGAAGCCTTTCAAGTTCTCGCTAAAGTTAATTAATTGTGCACTCAAAAGAAACTAGCTCTTTTTGCGGTTTTGATATGGTAGTAAAGGGCCTTTAATGTTTAATATTTATTTAACATAAAAGTGTAAATGTAAATGTAAAATAAAAGCCATAAACACTAAAGGTTATGGAAACCTATGGTTAATTTTAAAAAAGAATATATTATGAACAAAACTTACCATTTATAAAGGTACTGATTATTGATTCAGGACTTAATTTGTAATGCCTCTATTCGATCAGCTTATTTAAAAGTCGAGTTTTTGGCCCGTAATTGAATAGTGCTCTGGCTCCCCTTCAGCCACAGATTGCCTGCTGCTCATTATTGGTCAACAATGAGTATTAACTGGGAAATCGGGAGGGGTTTCGGTATCATTTTCGCATTCTGATGTCCGATTACCAGAGCAACGCTAACTGGAGCAGCAACAATAGAAAAAAAGGTACAAAGCCAGCAGCGGCAGCAACAACTATTATGACAGCAAAGGCAATTTGTTGCACTCACTCAGACTCAGACACAGACACTCGTACACTCGCACAAAAACCAGATAGAATTGTATCTGTGAGGGACAACTCAATGCGCCGCTCTCTGCTGAAGTTGTCGGCTATGAAAAATGGATCTGCTCCAGAAGATTTCAGTAATCTCGTTCGTCACACTTGGCCGCTCAAGTAAAAATTTATGAAGAGTCCGCCGAGAAGCCCTCCGGCCCCGTCCAGCGTTCCAGTAACCCTTCGCTTCTGACCATGTCCAAGTTGGTTTTATTAACTTGTATTTGTGCAGAGAAAGAAAAATCGAGTGGCTTTGGAAATCAATTTAGCTCGGAGAAAAAGCTTTCCAAAGATTCTTCGTGGGTCAATGTATATTCTTTCCACAGTGTAGTTCTATCTCCCAAGTCACTAGAGATGCACTCAAGAATGTCACGGTAGAGTGGCCAAAGTGTCAGTGGATTGCTGCCAGTACAAGACATTCCGAGTGCCGGTTATGATGTAAGTTCAATAAATTTTCCATTGCAACAATGCCAGACAATGGCAGCCGGCAATCAGAGTTGCCTCAGCTCATTTGCATGGCAATCTTTGCGAAATCCCAGCTAAATGACTTCGGCAAACTTACAATATATATCCACCTCCTGTGTGAAGAAATGGGCGTTGTTGAAAGCGCGCAAAACAATTAATGTGACTGCGATGGGCTTAATGAACTTTGCAAAAAAAGGGCGAAACAAAAAGGAAAAATAAAGAGCACAAATAATAATGAAAAAAAAAAAAAAAAAAAACAAGTGGGAAAAGGGAAAACCTGCGATAACCCTTTCACATTCGATTTAGCATTTAACGATGCACGAAATCAGCCTCTCTCGGCGGCCAGTCATTTCCACAGTCATTTCCACAGCGATTTCCACTTCCAGGCCGACAATTTCCACACATTTTTCAATTAATTAAACCAAAAATATTCTTGCTGCTTCTGTTGGCCCGGCTCGATGTGCCTTTTACAATTGACGTAAAATATAATTAAAATTGTTCATGTCAATACGCAAAGCGAAATCGGAGTTAAGGGGGCTTTTGCAAGGGGTTTTTGCGCAAAAGTCGACGCGATGCGACGCATTCAATCAATGCGTGGCAGACAAAATGCAAAATGCACTTTTATTGTATTTTAAAACAAATTGAAAAGCCAACAATTCGCTGGGAAAAACGATGGCAAAAAGTTGGCAAGCTGAAAAAAAAAGAAATAACAATACTTTCGATACTCTATTAAAAAATCTGGGTCGGTAAAATGGGGTTACATATTCTTAACAATATTTTAAAGGTCTTCTTGATGAGGACACTCTGTATGTATTTTTTCACAAACAATTTGCATTAAATATATAATAAATACTCATATAAGTCATCAGCTATTAGAGACATTATTTTGATAGAGGTTTTCGCTGACTTCGATCCATTCACTTATTTTTTAAGCTGCTTGTCATTTCTTAATAGCAATTTATGGTTTAATTTTTAGAAAATAGAGCGAGAATTAATTCCTATGTTCCCATGACAAAACAAAGCCCATCTGAGTTAGGGTATTTCTACATACATATGACAAGAAAATTCGCAATGCTGTGTAATAATAAATATTTTGTCTGGCTTTTGTTTTTGTACAACAATTGTTGTCGCTCCAAATGTGTTTTTCTTTTTTTTTTTTACTGTTGCATTTAATCCTACATTACTTCTGTAGCAGCTTTGATTTTTGCTGCCAATGTAAATGGGCCAAAAAGGGCGTGGTTTTTGCCGCTGGATTTTCATACATGTCTAGTTTTGTGTTTGCAGTTTTTACTTTCACCATCGAATGCAAATTGTCAAAGCCAACTGTTGGCTGAATTTCATGTTCGCAGCAGGCATAGGGAACTACGAATATCAATAAATAAAACAGGAATACCATTATTCTTTTTTATAAAAAATTTTAGACTAACTTGTAGTAAATACTTTCTTTTAGATTCGATTTTTCCTACACCACCTCTGATTGCCCTTTTAGTAATTTTAAAGGACTTCAAGGTCGCAATTTTACGCTCTAAAACTGGCACCTTTGCCCACCTAAAGCGACCCCAAAAAGTCACCGTCTTTTCACCTGCCTAATGGCAGTGCCACAAAACGCAGCGTCAACACCATTATGGAGAGCCGGCTGATTTCTTTTGACGAAAGCGCAAAAATTTTCCTAATGATGCCGCCTCGCAAAATCGACTGCAACTAACTGTTCAGTACACCCCACCGATTTTTACCCACTTGCCCCCGCTGGCTGCAGTAATCTGGTCATGGCCAACGTGGATGATTGTTGACTTTTATGATTTCCATTTCTTAGCATTATTATGGACGTGTGGCGAATCAACAGCGGCAAATAGAAAACACAGCAGTTGGTGCAGCAACAGCAGCTCCAGTGGTAGGAAAAATCAATAGAAATCCCCCGGATGGGGCTCCCAACTCTCCCCTGTTCATCTGCGGTGCGTATGCCATAAATCGTAACAATAACCACTTGCCACTTGGCCAGACAACGAGCAGACATCGAGTTGGACTTGGTTTCGGATTCGGACTCGGATTCGGACCTGCAGCTGGAGTTGGAGTTGGAGTTGGACTTGGACATTGAGTTGCCGCAGAAGGCGGCATACGATTTCACTTGACTGACAAACAGACATAAGCAAAGTGTTTGCCCGTTTGCTGGCATGGCCATATCCCTCAAGTGACTTTCTAAGCGTTGTCCGAATGCCGGCAACATGAAAAATGTGGAGCGAAGGCCGTGCAGATGCAGTAGCCAGTGGTAATAAGAGCTCAATGCCATTATCAGCGGCATCAAATCCTCATTTGCTACTGGCTAGTCGGTACTCTGGTTAAATGCAGTGGTATATTGGGGTATATCTCAGGATCTGCATGGGTTCGGGAAGCGAGATTTGGTATACAAACTTAATTGTTAAACTAATTTTTTATAAAGTTTTCTTTCTAAAACAAAAATTGCTTTTTAAACTCCTTTTCAACACTGATTTTTGTGAAATTTTAATTGAAAATAAATATTTAATAAGTATTATTTGCCACACCAGGTATTCTTAAGTCGTTCTCCTCTGTTTTTCCTTGTCCCCTGATAGGCGTATCCCATATTCCTGGGACATCCTTCAAGCCTGTGTGTCCAGTGTTGTGTAGTGTGCTCACAAATATTGTCGCACACAACTCATAAAAAGCCCATTTATAACTGTTAACTTGTACAAAAGTATTTACAGACGATTTAGCAGCTCACAGAATTACAACCATCGCCACACAATTGCAATTGTTTATTTGTGTTTACTGCTCTGGCCGCCTCCCCCCCTCAATGAAGGGGGGATTGAACCCCCTCCCCTTCCTCTTTATCGCCCCGGAATTTTCCCCTTTCAACTGTGCTTCTTCTGCTTTGGCAACTACTCCATCTCCCTTTTGGTAGCAATAAAAAGTGTTGTTATTTGTACAATGTTGTTTGTGTGTGCCAGAGTGTGTTTTTTGTTTTGTTTGCTATTATTGTTGTTATTATTACAGTTGTTGTTGTTTAGTGGCCAACACAGCTGCTGCTGACACGCAGAATTCAATGCAACAAGCAGCAGCAGCAGCAACAAAAAAATAAATAAAAAAAGAAACAATAGCAAAAAAAGCAGAGAGCAGAAGAAACAAATAAAAAGCAGTAGCAGCAAAAATCATCGAGAGAACTCAAAACCGGGAGAGCCCAAAGTTTGCCATTGTCCCATGGCTGAATGGCCATAAAGACGAAGGTACACAAGTTGTCCAACCGAGTTTTGGGAGGGAGTTAAGGGTTAATGATAACACTTGCCAAGGTGCGAAAAGGTTTTTTTCCCACCGAACAATGGCGAAAAGTATTGTAACTCTCAGTTAAGGCGACGATGTGACTCTGATTTTACAAATTTTAAAATAATTAAGGAAACTTAAGACAGAGCCTCCTACTCTCAATACTTTCTAAAATCTGATTTAAAAAAATGTTTTCATTTCTTGTTAAATAAATTCTGCAGCATGACAATCAGACAAACAAGGAGTGCTCTGAAATTAATTCATATTTCATTCGCAAATTAATCTCCGCCAAGAAAACAATCTTTGTTCACACATTAAAAAACTCAGATGGCTGAGCATTATTTGCTGCTAAACTTTGGTGATTAATAATTCTCAAGGCCTTGGCTAAACATGCCCAAGTGAATGGAGCCGCTTGTGACCTCATAATTACCTACATAAGAATGTGCCTTAAATTCAATAAGCTCTGTATTCTAAGCCGCTTAAACGTTTACCAAATCATTACAGCAGTGCTAATTAGGCTGCCGACATAGGGGAAATTTCAGGCAGGTTGAAAACAAGAGCTTTACTTTACCCCCGAATATAAGTAGCTCAATTCCTAAATAATTAGCATAATATGCTTTTAATTCAATTTGCCATACATATTGAATAATACCTCTAATTTTCCGGTACTTCTCCTGTTTTAGGGAGAGGCAATGGCAAGGGAAGAGCCTTCAGTTTGTTTGCATTGTCTGTATTTGTTTTTATTTACAGCGCAAAAAAAAAAAAGGAAAAGTAAACAAATGCATTTTATCTGCTGACCAACCGAGTGCAGCACATTTATAGGAAAATGGGTTATGAAAAACAATTCGAAAAGGTATTAAATTTATGTCAGTCCCTGCCTGCGGGGCTGTTGTTAAATTTTATATGCACATACGCAGACGCTGTCAGCGGAATTTCTCATATTGATTTTGCTTTAAATAATAATCTCTTTTTCACTATTTTTCACTACATTTTCCTTTTATTATTTTTTTTCGCTTTCAGTGAGCTGCAGCGTTTAACGGCCGATGGATAAAGTGAGGTAAGTGAAACAAAAAGCCAGTAAAGGGGAGCGTTTTTTGTGGCGTTGCTTATTAAAAATAGCTGCCTGCTGCTGCTGGTAGAAAAAAAGAAACTTAAAGTGCATGGGCAGAGACACAGACGCAGTCACGAGGCTTGTTGGAGCATTTTTCAAGAATTGGGACAACAAGGCGCATAAATAACCGACATGCCACCAACAAAAAAACGAAGAAAAAGCCTCTAAAAAACTAAGCGAAACTCGCCAAGATACTGCACTTAGAATAGTAAACAAGCGATGGCGACTGGGGTTGGTGCACTGGGAAAAATAATTACTTGAAAGGGTATTTTATATAAAATTCTCATTAAATTCCGAGGATCACTAGGGCCTAGAAAGTAAGAACTCACTTGCCGATATCTTGGAAAATAAATGTTTTATAAACATATATTCTGAAATATTAATTTATCAATACCTATTCGTGATATTAAATGTTCCAAGAAATTATATTTATTTCAAATTGAATATCCTTAACCATTTTTCTCAGTGTCCCTACGAGGCACGAGTGTGTGTAAAGGAATTGCAACTAAATACGAGTGCTAAGATGAAACGCAATGCATCCCCGTGCCCCGGATTCTCTCCCCTCCCCTCCACAGTGGGAGCAAAAAGAAAGCGCTCTTACCGGTTTTCCACTGTCCCAGAGACACTGGTGCTGCGCGGGGACAGGTTTATTTTCCCGTTGGGACTGTGTGACAAATCAAGCGAGAAGCGAGAGCGAAGACAACAACCGCGACCAAAGAGAGAGATAGAAAAAAAAGAAAAGAAAACAGAAACAACTGCAGCCTCCATGCGCGGAAAACGTCAATGGCCAGGAAAATTCTGGCAGGGGCACCATGTTCTCAGGGGGCACTGAGGGGGCACTGCAAGCTACGACGCTCTGCGTAATGGCAGCAGGAAATTGAAAAAAAAAACTTGCCGCGCTCACCTTTGGGTCGCTTCTGTTGCATTTCCTTGACTGTTCTTGGGGGTTCTTGTTACCACAGGGTACTCGGAAAAATAGGGTATGCCATGGCAGAGTGACTGGAAAATAAGTGAGCTAAGGCAGAAGGTATAGAATTTTCATAAAGCTTTATACAAATGTATATCTATTTATTGATACTAAGATTCTTCTGTATATTTTTATAAACAGTTCTTTATTACCTTTAGTTTTATAGCTCAGAACACCTGAGCATCTAATAAAAAGTCTCACAATTGCTTAAACGCTTTCAGAAATACAATAATCATATAGTTTGCTTGCCGTTAGCTATGAACATGAATATGGCTCACATAAAACACATTTATTGCAACATTTTCCATAGTTTCTTCTGACAGAAATCCAATTTAATTTGCAATTGGCAAATGACAATTATTGTTATGAAATTTTTTGTAGTAGTGGGTATCGTGTAGTCGTCTTTGGTCATCAATTCAATTTTTTTTCCCTGCGCTTGACAGTTGTTCCCACCATAACCGCCTAGGAAGAGTGTCAAAAGTCAAACACTTTTGCCTGTCGCAGACCCGATCTCCTGAGTTGTGCGAGTCACAGAGAAGGTTCTTTGATGATTTATGCCACTTTGGAGTCTGTCGGAAAAGGTGGTTCTAAAAAATAGAAATTTTTTAGGATTTAAAATTGAGTTTTGATCCTGTGAACTTCCAACTTGCAAAATATGTCTTCTCTTCCTTTTTTTTGGCTAATTTAATATGGAGTTTAACTTTTTTACAATTTTCTTTGTTTATTTGGGATCGTTTAAGAAATTTTTGTCA
>JAEIIL010024772.1:0-10802 GCA_018905715.1 Drosophila lini | reverse complement strand
AAAACCAATCTGCAAGGGTATACAAAATTCGGCGTGCCGAAGTTAGCTTCCTTTCTTGTTGCTTAGATTATTTAAAAACTGATTTGCTTTCAAGAAATACAGAAGCAAGAAAGTCTTTACAAGAAAGTTAAAGCAGAATGAGAATTTCAAATTCTCTATGGCTGATCTTCTTTTTCTTTTATTATTAGTTTTAATTTTGCAGTGTGCACAGTGTAGATGTAAGCCGCGAAAGCTGTTTTCCAATTCAATTGTCCCATGCCCCCAGACTGCCAAATCCACTCATGGCCAAGACAAAGGGAATTTGTGTCAAAAGAAGAGCCAACCGACCGGGGCCAAATGGGGCCAGCAGCAGCAGCAGCAGCAAAAACTCATTAACATATAAAGTAGCCGCGAGAATTGCGCAGACAAATCTGGTAACTAATTACGCAACAGACGTCCAGTGCCAGGGATGGGATCCTGACATGGCTCATAAGGAGCAGTGCCTCGGAGTGGAGGGGAACTTAAGCCAAACTGCACTTGAGCCACTGAAATGTTTATTCGCCCTTTGCGCACTTCTCCATCCAGTTGGTCAGAAGAAGGGCTCAGTGCGAGGCTTAGCAAGTAATTAGCAGCTCATCTCCTCCCTTTCCCCGATTTTAGGCTTCAGATAGTGCCACGAGATTTTAAAGTTAAGTCGGAGAAAGCTTCAATTACTTGGGGCGACCTTTTGTTTCACAAAAGCTTTAAACTAATTACTTTTAATTTAAGCTTAATCACAGCAGCTGGTGATATTTTCAATAAAAGTTCACCGAGTGAAGGAATCGTAGCTAACAACTTTTATATATTTCCTATTATTTTTTCTATTAATATAGCCAGAATGGCTCAAGTCTTAACGATCCAATTGCAAACTGCAAGGATATACAAGCTTCGGCGTGCCGAAGTTAGCTTCCTCTCTTGTTTCTTATAATAATTTTTGATTATTAAAACTGAGACTCAAAATCTCTGATTTTTTGGCTAGAATGAAATCATTTCCTCCAATTCAAGTAAGTCTCTCCAGTTCTTATCCCTTTGCAATGCTTATAGCATACTTTTGGCGGCCAAAAATATAGATTTCAAAATCTCCAGTTTTTTTTTATCTTCACCCTTAGCACAATATTTCAGCATAAATATAAGATTGTTTTTCACTGAAATTTTAGTTTGTGTTTGCTTTGAATTAATTATTTTTCCAATGCCTACAGTTTGGACAGCTAAGTACTATATTAAGAGCTGTTGGTGGCATCCTTTTGCAGCGCATTCTCGTCTTGTTGTTTGCTCAAAACAAATTACAAGCTGAGTGAGAGAAATTAATGAACTTTAAGCCGGGGCAGCACAGCAACTAAGTGCGTGAGCAATTGTCTTTTGCCAGCAACTCAACTCTGCCTCTGGAACGGAACGAAACGAGAGGTTGAGTGTGCTGTATGCTTGGCATATTTACGCCAACTTTAGTTATTTGAATTACGTGACTTCAGCAACAGTTCCATGACTGACTCGCACACACACACACACACACAAAGCTTAAACTTTGTGCAATTTTTTAAGCACACACTACTTACTTTACTCACCCGTACTTACTATCTTCGTCTGTTGATTACAGATGCATGTACCATACACGAAAAAATAATATTGGAAAAGGGAATCCGTACGAAGGGGCGCATTCCCTACGAAGGGGACTCATAAATATGCATTTCCAGGGATTTTAAATCATGGCATTAAAGTCAGAAACGAGTGCCTGCTAACAAGCATACTTTTGGGGATTTCAGAAAAGTGATTAAAGTCCACTCAATTAATTAAAAATAAAATAGTCTTTTTTAATCGTGTTATTTGAAATTTACTTACATATCTATGTTATTTAAACCGAGAACTTGTAGAGTAAAGCATACTTTATGGCAGCACTTTCGGAGATTTGAAATCTCCAGAGACCTTTCATATTGTTAATTGTTGCCTAAATCTTCTCTGGTCTTCAATATATTCCCAAGAAAGTGTATCAACTCCTTAGACTTTATTATTACAATTCTTCCACCGCCATCTCCGTTTTGGCCCCATTGTTGTTATTGCCATTTTTGGCTTCGAGTTTCTAGCCTTAAGCCAAATAAGTGTTTTAGCCGTCATGCAGGAGATAGGAGGAGGAGGCGAACGAGACATGAGGGGGGGTGGGGGAGTCAAAGAGAGGAACCGGATGTTGCCACGACAGCTGCAGGAAACTCTAACTCACTTACACAAACAGCCAAAGCGCGCACCTTTCGTGTGCGTGTGCGTGTGAGTGTGTGTGTGTGAGTGTCTGGCCACGTTTGTGTCTGTGAATTGTTGAAAGTTAGCAATAGATTTTTAACGGAAGTTGCACATGTGCGCACGTGTTGCCCCCCGAAAATTTCTTTGCTCCCACAAAGACCACACACACCTTCGCCGTACACACACACACACACACACACACACATATCTATGCCCCCTTACCGAAAGCCCTCACTTAACCCGCTACCGTTGCCGCAGCAATTCATTCGTCTTCTGCCTTTCCTGCCCACCAAAAAATATTCGGCTTAACTCTTGGCACGTTGTAATTAAGGCTTTGTCTATGTGCATGTGTGTCCGTGTGTGGGCGCTGGGTGGTGGGCAGCGGGCAGTGGGCGTGGCACATCATCATCATTCAAGCGCAGCAAGATTAGACCAACAGATTACTGCACGGCTATAAAAGGAGTGTATACAAAAAATATACCTAGAGATTTGAAATCGCCAAAAGTGATGTCTAAAAGTATGTTGCAAAAATATTATTATATTTTGTGTGAGTTTTGTAAACTAGTTCTTTAAAAAACGAACGCAAAGATGACATTTAAAATTATTTGATTAAATTACTAGAGATTTGAAATCTTATAAAATATAAATCCTTAAAATTAAAACTGTACAGCTTTTAAATTCACAAAAAAAAAGTGTGTAAAATGAATTTTAATCTGTTTCTATACTTTTAGACACATAAAATAATAGAATTTTAACTCCTAAATATTTCTGTGGCACCCCCCAATATTTTTGGATTATTAAATAATTTTCTAGACAAAGTTTTCGCCTTGTGTATATCTCCATCTTGTTGACTCGGATTCTCCGCGAAGTGATTCTTCTACTTTCTGGCAGCGATTGCGTGTGCGCGTCTACTTAACGAAAATTTATGTCCCTACTGCCGCTGACATATTTACCACTTTAACACTGCTCTGCCGCCTGGATTTTGGATTTGGGACTTTGGATCTCGACCTCCACCCCCGCCCCCGCCCCCGCCCCGACCATCTTGCTGCGGTTAAGCCAATTATGAGGTTCGCAATCCTTATGCCCAAGCATAGAGAGAGGAGCAGGAAAAAAATAATGGGAACATTTTCTTACTGCCAAATTTCCATTTCGCATTAAGATTCAAGGAGGGGGTGGGGGAAGGGCTTTCTTTCTGGCCTTCTGCTAGTGACTTTCGGTGTAATTTAATGGAAAAATCGCTGAAGATCCTGTATAATGCATAATGAATTCGAGCAGATGAGCATCGCAGCATTGCTCATACGCCTATTTGTCACTGCTTAAGGGGTGAGGGCGGTTGCTTTCAGGGGTTGGTATGAGCGGAGGGGGGCGTGGTCGTCTGGTGTCTGCTGTTTGTGAGTTGTGCGACAGCCGGCGCCAACAGAATCTGTCGCAGTCGCTGCCATTTGCGTCTCAATTAGTTCATAAACCTGACAAGGACACGAGCCACCTGGCGGCGGGCGCTGGCACTTGAGCCTTTACCCCTTAATTTGTGGAGTATATGTGTACAGTGGGTCATTGGGAAATAATAGAAATTAAGTTACAAATTCTTGTTACCTAAAAAGTTTGCAAAATTCTTATTTTTATTCTTCCAAAAATATTAACTTTAATTATTTCTTAAGTAAATAGTATTTAAAATTCCTTAAGCTATTCAAACTTTACTTTCTGGGACTGAAAACACATGTAGATGATTTGGACTTTGCCGGGCATTGTTTAACCTAAGGATTTATTATTATTTTGCATGTTTCTCGGCTTAGGAACTGCCATTGCAACTGCAGCAAACTGCAGCAGTCAGGTAATAAAACACAGGTGGGCGTGCGTGCGCTTCTAAGTAAGCAATGCTTTGTGGATTGCCAAATTGCCGGAGAAATGTAATGAATGAGAGGGAGAGTGGGCTGCTCCCTCGAGTCCCGTCCAGTTCAGTTCATAAATAAATGCCTATTGTGCACATTTGATTCATGGATTAGGTCAGCAGATAGCCAGGAGAGAGATGGCAGACTGCTCCAAGAATGTGTTCCAGTTCTAGAGATATTAATATATAATATATATCTCTAGGCATTTTCCATATCCTATTTGTTTTTTCAGAATAGCTGTATTAGAGTAATTCAACTTGTTATAAAATCATAATCTGCAGATTTGAAAATCTCCCATAAGTTATTTTAAATAGAGAATATAATTACTTATAACAAAATCAATCAATAGAGCTAGTTCACACTCCAGCATCACATAAATTTAGCAATTTAGTCCACATCCTCTTCGTCCCTTTGAGCCAAAATAATAATTAAATATTAAATTGTCGAATTGTCAATGAAACGCAAAACCAAAGACAACGCCGAATAACCAAGGACGAGGGAATAAAAATTGTGTGCTACTGCTGCATCATAAATAAATGTTTATTGTGCTCAAACATTGATTCATGAACGAATGTCGTAATGGATTCGAGCTCAATGTCTGCGAATCCTACGAACCGCCTGGCTGGCTCCCCGTCCTGGCGGTGAATTAAGATTCAATTGTCTGCATTTCAAAGTTGTCAATGTTCATTATCAATGGAACAAACGTATCGGGCGTGGACGTGGCTATCGATGCGCCCTTTCGTCCTTCCTCCGGCGTCCATTGTCTTGCATTGGGTGCCAGATTTCAAGAGTGTGAGCGGCGGCAGTGGAACAAAATTTAAAAACATAAAAACAGGTAAATTAATCATTAAAATCATTTATTACAAAATAATTAATGTGCTTGCAAGCTGTCTTTCCAGAATAAACTTATCATAAAGCAAATCGATTTCCCATCCTTCTAAAATTGTTCTTAGTGCTGTTAATTTTGCAGTTAGTGATCAATATTTGCTGTAAAGCAAGTGAGCTTGTAATTTGGACTCAGCCCATATCCTGTGCCATATTTCTTGTTTTTTAGCTACTTTTGATCCTAGTTTAACCCATCTCAGCCACTGTAACTCGAAGTTGATTAAGATAATTTGGGCGAGTGAACCTAAACTGGCCATTCCCAGACTTGGTCTCTATCCAGACCCCAGACTTTGGCTGAGTAACGATGCAGCTGGACAACAGGACAACCAGGCGAGGACTTGCCGGGAGGCAGGAGAGGAGCCTAGCTCCAGCTTCCAGATCCTGCGAGTACAGTTGAGCAATTGTTGTGCCGCACATTTCGCTGCACATTTGTGCGCTTAATGGACTTCGTATGTCATTTTCAAATTGCAATAGACTTTGAACGGGTCGAAGCTGAGGCTGAAGCTGAAAAAAATGTCACACGCAGAAGGGCGAAGGACGAGCGAACACCCAGCATTTATCTGTCCATCCATCTCTCTCTCTCTTTTTCTCTCTGTCCCTCTCTCTCTCTCTCACTCTGTCGCAGGGATAACTGTCAACGGCAGGAGTGTGTGTGTGTGTGTGTTGTATCTGTGTGAGAGTTTCGAATAGCGCTAAATGACCGCAAAGTGTTTTCATTATTTGTGGCTGCCAACAATTTATATCGTTCATTTAGGAATTTCTCTTTTTACACTCTCCACTGGGAAGTGTGTGTGTGTGTGTGTGGGGAAAAAGGGATGCCAGTTACAGTACACTGGCAGAAAAAAGGTAGAAGAAAGAATGACTTAAGAGCTAGGCAAGCGCCTAGCGGGTATGCAACACATTTTGAGAAGTTTTCACGAAAGTTGAAATAGAAAAACTTTACAGGAAATGAAGGTATATGTTTTTCCGCTCTGTGTAGCAAAAAAGAAAAGGATTCACAAGGCGGATCAGCTGGGAGGACCCTGGTCTGTGGTTCTACTTCTGTCACCCAAAAAATTTCCTCTTCCATGTGATGGGACCGCATGTGCATGGCTTCATTATCGCTCTCATCGGGGAAGTACCCATGCTCAGTCCTAGACCCATTCCCATTCCCATTCCCATTCCCATTCCTATTCCCCTTCTCGGCCACCACCACCAGCACCATCATCATCATCATCAGCATTATCGTCTTCACTTACAGTCGCATTGAACTGGTCGTTAGAGCAACAAAAATGCCATCTCAACTTTTATTCGATTTGCGCGTTTCGCTTCACAAGCGATTTATCCGAGAGTAACTATAGCTCAGACTTAGACTCAGGCCAAGGCACTGAGATTTATGCATACAGAATCTTATTTTATATTTCAGTTAGATGAACTCTTAATTAGGTAAGCAAAGCAGGCACAATAAGTATTTTATAATTGTCCCTTCTGAAAAGTCTTTTAGTTTAAACACCATTCTTGCGTTGATATTAATATCCAGAAAATGTATTAAATTGTTAAATAAGGAGTACCACTAAATAACTCTCGTTAAAAACACTTAACTGTAGTTACTATTGGCCAACAATTTGAGGGCAAAAACAAACTGCCAACTCCATTTTGGCCAGGGGAGGAGAATCGAAGCAACAGTCCAAACAACTGCGACGACTGTGCCGGACAGTTGGACAGTGTTTTGTGTGCAGTTTATAAATGTAGATGACGATGACGATGATGCGGTAAGGACACCAGGATGGGGCCGATGGGGCCGATGGGTACTCAGGACTCGGCGGTTAAAGTTGCTTGATGCGGTAAATGCCAGCGACCGGAGGAGGCTGAGGTTGTCGATAATGGTCGTGGCGTTGACTGTGGCCTTGTTGGCGGTGCCAGTTATTCTATGGCTCTATTGCAGTTTTTCCCCCTTTCCTTTTTATTCTCCCATTCTTTTCGTCCTTCCAGAAGCACTCACACATACACTTACCTAGTCAGTGGCGTGTCTGTCCTGTGCGTCGATGCAGGGAATTTTAGTTGATAACGACAACATCAGCTATAGTGGTTGTTGCTGTCTAGCACTTGCTCCTACTTCAGCTTCTGCTTCAGCTCCTGGCCCAGGTCCTGTTCCTTTTCCTGCACTAGCTGTTGTTGTATTCAATGATGGTGTCGCCTCCAACACTCTAAGAATAATAAGTCGATACAAGTAAGGTTAATAATGCTTGCAATAAAAATATACGTAGATGTGTTTAAAATACCCAAAATATCTGGCAATATATTTTATGGCAAAAGATTTAATAGAAAGTTATTTGTTGCAGTGTTGGAATCATTGTTGGTGTAATTGTTGGTGTTGAAGTTATTAAGATTGGAGTGTTGTACAAGATTCAGGTAGAAGATGCTTAAACCATTTGGGTTCACTATGGGATCTTTGTTGGAATCGTTGTTGGTGTAATTGTTGTTGGTGAAATTGGTCTCTCTGGCATTAGGAAAATGCTTATTTTATGCGATGAACACATCCGCCGATAAGAAGCGAGATCGACATCGAAATCGGAATAGAAATTGGCGAAAATAGGGCCGTTCCATAGCCGACAAGCCGGCAGGCAATCGAAATTACAATCGAATTCGTAATGCAATGGCAATTGCAATTGTCAGCCATTCAATTGCGACTTTATTGAGCCGTTTGTCTCTCCTGGCGGCCACTCCCCGGAGGAATCCTACCCTTGCCCCTCCGCCAGGATAGTCATAAATTTTTGGTGGACTTGCAATAGAAAATCAGCTGGCAGCCCGGCTATAAGTTTATTCCACTCAATTGAATTGCAATTTCGGTTATTTTCCCCAAAAAGCGGATGCATTGCATCTTGTGTGGAGCCCTTTGAGCGAATGATAAATGTTTTTTTATTTAAGGAATTCCAAGGGGTTTTTAATTTGGTGACTCTGTAATTTTTGCACTCAATTTGCGATGCATTTTCGAGGGGTTTCCCCCTGGTTTGAAGAGTTACCAAATAAAGATGCTGCTGGGTGTGCTGCCTCTCACTCCACACCCTGTGGTATTTTCATTATTTATCCCAGGATAAGGATAATGTAATCAGATAATTACATTAGACGCGCCGAAAAGTATGACCCGGGCTCATTAAGGCCACCGCCTCCTTAGCCCCGTTTTCAGGATGCTGGAAGCAAACAAATCTCTGCAAAAAAAAAAGGAGCGTAAAATATTTATGCGAGCGAGGGGACTTGAGCCATGATGTCTCCCCCCCCCCCATCGTGGGCTTATTGATGAAGCCATTTAAGCGCACGAATTCCATTTATTATGATGCCATTAAACAGGATGCAAGGACCTCCGCAGTATCTGCAATAATTGCTGCCAGCAAGTAAATCCAAATCCAGGAGCTTCATTAGTATCGATTATGCGTTTAACGAGTCCTGGGAGTGGTGGGGGGGGGGGGACAGGAGCAGGGCGCATAATGATTGTCGCCATAAATGTCAAAATACCGAAACGGTGCGAGCAGCATTTATTGAATAACTTTATTGATTTATACGAAATTTTCTTCTCCGGCAGCCAACCAGCCGGGAAAAAGGATATCTGGCCTGTATTGCAGATAAATACCTACACTTTGGTGTGCGTGCGTCTGCAATTTCCACAACTTTTCGCAGTGCCAGCAATAAAACAAATGGTATTTTACAAAAGAAACTTTTTCGCCAGGACCTCTTTTCTATTCTTTTCCTTCCACCCTGCCCAGCAGCTACTTTCCATAATCAAACTTTACACATTTACAGCGAGTGGAAATGATTTTTAGTTTGAGTTCACTTAAACGGGGATATCCTTTGGAGAAAACGTGCAAAACAAATTGCTGAAAAATGTCAATTGAAGGCCTCTTAAGGATCGCTAAACCTGCAAGTTTAAATTGAGTCATGTAAAAATAGTTTAAAATTAATCTTTCCTTTCAATTAGTATCTGACTTCATTGTATAAACTCCAAATAAATAGTAGTAATTGGTAATAAATGCCAAGCTATTGGGCTGAAAGGACTCCCTCAATTTCAGGCAATTTGTCTGACACTTTTCTCGGCCATCCTGGGTCCGAAAATGATTTTTCATGCATTTTTAAGTGAAATTTCATTTGCGAGCAGAGCAAGTTGTTTGGCCAAAGGCCCGTGACCAGGCCCAAAGCCCAGGATTCAGCCAAAACGCACTCGCACATGCACTGAACAAAAAACCCCTCGATCTAAGCAGACTTTTATTACTAATAAAACCTGCATCTAATGGGTTTTGTTAGGGGAAATAAATAAATACTGACTGAAGGTATTTGAAGGTCCTCTTATTCTGCGTGATATTTATATTTAAGAGGCTTTTAGATATTTCTTAACTGTTTTCTCTCTGCACCTTCTCGGGCTTGCTGGTTGGGCAAAGTTTTTGGGCTGCTAAACTTTGGGAAACGTACGAGTATCAGTGGCAGCAGGAACTCGACTCGCAATTTGAAGTGGCTCAAAGCGACTCCGGGAATTTGTTCGCAAGTCGTCCTTGCCCTGGGACTCCTTGCAACTAGTTGCAATTTGTTTGCCAAAGTTTTAACACCATTTAGTCGGTTTCACATGAAGACAATTAAGCGAACGATTAAATTTATATTATCAAGGGATAAAGTTGCTCTCCGCCATATATCTGTTGTGACTCGGTCTCCCTGGCCCATATCTTTATATCTTTTGGTAACTTTTTCGGCCTTGTAAACATAACCCCCCAGCCCTGAAAGGGTGGGGAAAAGGGAAAGGACATGGGAGCAAAGGGAGCACGGACCACGGAGCCGTTAACTGAAACAGAGACAAAAACTCTGTGCGATTTTAATATTCATATTCGCCTTTCAGTTTGCATTATTTTTTCATGGCCCCCAGCTCACGACCCTGGGCTGGGCTCGGCTCTGCTGCCCCCCAGGCTCATTAAATACACATTAAAGTTTAATTATAAACATTTTGCTCTTGCACTTGGCAGCAAAATGGCCCCGAAGGGATGCCACGGCCCGGAGTCCTGGGCGCCAAAAAGTGGCGAAAAGCGCAAGCGAAAGTCAAAGCAATTTAACCTCTTTGCACTCTTTCAGCCAGGACCAGAGGCATATTGACTGCAGTTTTCCCCCCAACAAAAAATCGGAAAATACATGTTTATCGAAGAGTTATTATCGAGTTGCAAGTGCAAAATCAGTTTTTTCAATATATTTTCATAATTTAAAAGACTTATTATTTTTTTCAGAATTTCTTTTGATTTAATCAATAAACTAAATCAAGAAATCAAGGAGCCGCAGTTAGTTTTTTAAAATTTTTAATTTAAGTTTTCTCAAACATCATCGATGATTATTTCCTTCGATTGCAGAGATTCTTGGTGTTTTTCCACGATTATGATAAGAACTTGCACATTTCCACTGAAAAAGTGCTTTTCCGGGAGTCATCCGGAGATCCAGAGATGCACATAAGCTCGGCTCAGCTCTCAGTGTGCGTGCGGTGTGTGTGGGTGTTCGGTTCTTTAAAATTATCAGATAAACTAATACACACACACACACAAGGCTTGGGTGAGAGCGCGGACACCGAGAGCGGAGCTGACAAGCTCAGCTCAGCTCTCAGTATGCGCGCTGTGTGTGTGGGATAAACAAACACCCACACACACACAAGGCTTGTATGAGAGCGCGCACACTGAGAGCTGACCTGTGCTTATCATCTCAACCCATCTGTGTGATCAATCTCTCTCTCTCTCTTTCTCTCGATCAACCTCTCTCCCTCTGGCTACCTATAAATAGAGG
>JAEIIL010024769.1:14121-26563 GCA_018905715.1 Drosophila lini | reverse complement strand
AACAAAATGAAGAAACCCAAAAAACAATCGATTACAAACCAAACGATAGCACAATGGAAACTCAATAACGCTTACGATTACGATTACTGGAAACTCAAATCAATAAACAACAATTTGGCTTGCTCTCAATTGCTCGGTGAAATGAATCGAACGAACGGAAAAGTACGTAACGGGAAATAAAGAGTTCAATTACGTCTACGCCGATATACGTACAACTTATTACACATACACATACAGACAAGCATACACATACACAATGCGACATACTTATGTTTGGATTAGTAACTCCCCTGCATACATGCTCCGTACAGTCGCCAAACAAACTTATCGAAGTAGAAAGTAATCGTTGATATTTTTAGTGGGTTTTTTCGATTTCGATTGTAGAATTAGTAATTTGAAGGTAATCATTATCTTTGCTTTGATTTTTTACCGATATTTAAATAGGATTATCAAATACCGATGACTTCTACTCCACTTCTTCGGGTGCGATTACGGGACATGTTTGCAGGCTAGTATATATATCTGACTTAGTTGGTAGTTAGAGTAGTTTGCACTTGATATTACGAATACGGATACAGTACCACAAATGCCGCAATATGAGTTATATATGGTATATATTGATATTGATTGATTACGATACGTTAAGAATACGGTTCGGTGTTGGCACCGCTTGCTTGCTTGCTGAGATCTGCTGATTGAAACATTTCCGTGTACGTTACGCTCAAGTTACTACGGGGATATCCGGCAAACAATACAACAAATGATACAGTTGGTACAGCACGAGTAGCATTATAGATATAGATACGAGTATGCATATTATAGAACACAAGAGACTGCAATTGATTGAGTTGTTGCGTACAGTTTACGGCTTAAGACACGTGCAAGTTGGTTTTATTTTTTTGGTTGGTTTGGTTTGGTTTGGGTTTTGTTTTTGGTATTTGGCATAGTAGTGGGGTTTTATAGAGGTTTATTGATCGGCTTTAACTACTAGTTAGGGGCGGGGCGGGTGTAAGAGAACTGAGGGCTTTACTGGAACAAAATATCATCTCAAATCAAAAGCTTCTGTTGGGCTGTGCGCGGTGTGGGGAGTCAAAGAATTTCTGGTTGGGAATTACAAGGTTCTTTTGCTGTCGATTTTTTTTTTTTTTTTATCGAATGTAAAGAAAGGTTTTGTGGAAGATCTTGGTTTATTTATCTAAGCTTCAGGTTCAGGGTTATCTGGACACAGAGAGAAAGAGATAAATAGAGAGAGAGAGAGAGAGATATGGAGAAAGCGACAAAGAGAGAGAGAGAGAGAGACAGAGAGATACGGAGGGGTTTTGTTTGGTTCTTGGCGATAATAGTTCCACATGAATAGGATTGTTTCAAGTTTGCTCAATTTCAAGTTTGCTTTTATGTGTTTCGGTTTCTTTTTCTTACGTTTTCAGTCGCGTTCGATTTTTGGCAAAATATATACATTTACACAGTACACCATATACGCGGCAATAGAGCTATTTAGAGGGCTATATTTGGTTTGCAGATATTCAGTTTGAGTATTCAGTTTCGGCGGATCCTCACATCCTCCTTGCTAGTTTTCGATAGTTATCGCTTGCATTTCGATTGCATTCGGTTGACCTACTTAATTTGAGTTTGCTTTACTTAGTTAGATACGCATAAATAGTCATCGTTATTGATAGATGTGAAAAATCATAATTGAAATCAACTGAAAAGTTAACCTTGGTTGATTTCCTTCATTCTTTTGCCAGCTTATCGTTGTCGTAATGTTTATCGTGATTGTTATCGGTTATCGCCAGGCACTCGCAACACTTTACTATACTTTTACAAAGTCTGCGTGTGTGTGTGTGTCTGTAACTGTGTGTCTTTGTGGGGCTAGTGTTCAGATCAGAGTTACAATAGAGAGACAGAGACAGAGAGAGAGAGAGAGCGAGAGATAGAGAGATCAAGAGGTGGAGAGAGCCAGAAGGAGACTCAAGTTGGCACAGGGCGACAAAAGGAGACGGAGACATTGATACAACTTCATTTTGTATTAAATTTGATTTGGTTTTCAGCTTGGTATCATCTCAATACTGTAAGTTTTCAACTCTTATTGCTTGATATATATATTTAGTTTCTTATTTGTTTTTTAACAATTTTTTGGTTGTATTTTATACGTAGACGTTGACAGCATATTCTGTGGTAGCAGGCGAGCAATCTGTTTTCGTCGGTTTATAGGTTCTGGTTTTCATTTCGTTTTTTTTTTTTTTTTAGGTTCTTTTTTGGCGCGGTGCGGCTGCGTTTTTGATAAAATATCGATTATTATTTCTGGAATTTGCATCCCCTGAATTGTTCTGTTTCTGTTCTGGTTTTTGCTGTTCTGTTTTCTGTTTCTGCTTCTTTTCCTGGAATCGCGCTCTAATCGATTAAAAAGAAACAATCAAAAAGTAACAGAGATAGATAGAGAGATAGAAAGAGACGGGTAGAGTTGACAAAGCCAAAGCAAGGATAAGGAAAAGACAACCGAAAAACATTGCTTAGTGCAGCTAATATCGGGAATCGACATCGAGGTTGAACTCAAAACGATTAATGACAAAACGATAAATCAAAAAGCACAATTTGAGCTAATCAACTACGGTATAACGTTATATTATATGTATGCAGTATTAATTGTGTAAAAACAAGGCGCAGATCAAGTGTGGTTTGAAAAAAAAAAATAGACAGAAAGAGAAAGAGACTGGGCTGGGGGACGGGAGACGGGAGACTCTCTTCGAGAGACACAAAGGTATTCAGAGAGAAAGAAAGAGAGAGACAGAAATAGCTCCCTTCAAGGTGAGATCGACAGAGAGACCGAGCTGAATGTATCGACATTTATCGGGGGGAGCGGGTGAGAGTTGGGTGGTGAGTTTTTAAATGAGAACTAGAATTGCTTGAGTTGTAATTACCATTTTCTATCACTTTGCTTTTGGCGGGGGGTGGGGATGGATGGGCGTGGCCGCATGGGCGGCACCGCACACACACGCACACACACACACACCGCCAGCAGTGGTACAGAGCCAGTCAATCGGCTATCGATAACTGATATCGCTGCCGCTGCCGCCGCCGCTGCGCGTCGCCTGCGTTGAGCTCGCTCTTGCTATCGTTATTCTGGGTAAATTATTATTCGTCTTTTATTTTGATTGATCGCTGATTCGTTGATCGTGTTTATTGCTTATCGGTTATCGATGAATTGCTTTCATATATTTTTGTTCAGTCGCACAAGCTAAGGCCACCTTTTCACGAGTTGCCCTGTTTTCATTTGATTTCTCTTTATACTTTACGATTAGATATTTTTGATTTCGATTTTTGGATTTATAGTTGCTGGTGCTAAGAGTTATCGCGTCACGTCACGTTCCGTTTCGTTTCGTTTCGATTTGATTCGGCTTAACAGTTCGATTGTAAATATGTTTTGTTATATACTTGGATATATACGTGGCTATATGTACATACGAGTTATCACATTCGTTAGCATTATTCGATCGTAGTTCATAGTTCTTTCTCGTAATTCACCGCATCTGGCACCGATTGCCATTATTTCTGCCGCACTCTCAACTGTCTCTGGTTGGGTTCGTCGATGTCTTTGCTGGGGCCAGCATCTGGTTTCGCTTTCTCTGGGCAGGATCTGATCTGGAACTGGAACTGGAGCTGGAGCTGGAACTGGCACTGGCGCTGGAGCTGGCGATGGAACTGGAGCTGGATGCGATTTGATTCGGCCAGGGGGCCTCGGCTTCCTCGGCTGTTGCCGTTGTGGCCTCGGGCTCCTTGTTGTTATCGTTTATCGATCTGCCGTTTCCGCTTCCGCTGGTGGGAATCGCTTCCGGCTCTGGGTAATCGCTGGACAGGGTTGTCAGGGTTGCATTTGTCTCATAGCCGCCGCTGCTGCCGTTGGCATTTCCGTATCCGTTTCCGCTGTAGTCGACCTTCGGTGCGTATCGTTGCGTTTCGTTTCGATTGGTATTTTATACGGTTACGGAATCGGTATCGGTATCGGTATCGGTTTCGGTTTCGGATTCGGTATATAAAATATATAGAGCATTTGGGTTGTTTGGTTTTAGTTATATAGATCACCCTGAAACATCTACGGATCGAGGGACGCAGGGGAGATAGAGTTTTGTGTGTCCTTTCATTGTTAAAAGGTCTGTGTGTGTCATTTCCGGTGTCATTTCTTGTGGTGGGGGTAACACGCACACAATCAAAGTGTTCTAGAGAGACAGCTTAACTCAAAAATGGCTTAAATTTATGGCAAAAATTTTGACTTTCGATACAAAAACAAACAAACAAACAAACGAACACACAAACAGCGAGAGGGAGACAGACATAGATATAGTATTACAGACATTAATATATATGTATATTCAATGCTAATCAATCGATTACACAGCCAATTATAAACAATAATCAATTCAACAAAGAAAGAGACGCAATCAGAGAGGTAGAGACGTATGTGTATCTTCTGAGTGTATGTTTGATAGAGGGATAGAGAGAGAGAGAGAGATAAATAGTTCCAGAGGTGGGCCGAGAGAGAAAGATAGATGGATATGGGAATATTGGATGGACAATGGTTGTTGATGGACAATGGGCTTAGAATGGGTCTCGATGAGAACTTCGCCACGGTGCGAAAGAGATGGGTGGATAGGGCGAGAAAGAGACGGGCAGAGAGTGAGTGGGGCAGAGAGTGACAGGGACAGTCGCTTTTTCATTTTCCTGAGACTGTCCTTTGTTTTTCTTTTGGTTTTTTTCTTTTTTTTTTTCTTCTCGGGCCGCTTGTCGCCTTGTTTCTTGTTTAAAATCCTACTTGATGAATGTTTTGCATATTAATTTCATTTTTTTTCAGCGCCTTCTTTTTTTTGTTTTTTGTCTTTGAGATGATGACCTTTTCATGTTGCAATTTATGTGAATGTTCATTTGGTTCTTGTCTTTTGTTCTGTGATCTTTTGAAGAGAATGTTCTCACGGTAAGTACATTATTACGAGTATTGTTATTCTTGTTACTTTCATTTGCATTTCGCATTGTTATCGTCTATATGGAATGGCAATGGGTAAAAGTCATGGCCACTGAACGCAAAACACAAACAAAATGAATGACGGGGTGGTGGGGTGGGTTTTTTTATTTAGAAAAGTAAAAGCAAAAGGTAAGTAGAAGGACGAGTATTACTTTTTTGACTGGAATGGAATGGTCGGTCTGGTTTCTTGGTTTCTCGGGGTCGCCCCCTTCTTTCTTATTATTGCTCGACGATGCTTATTGGTTATATGGGGGATTGCTCGAGTCCGTGGGTCCACATAGATCCTTCGGGCATCTGTCAAGGTCCGAAGTGCTTTCAAGGTCGATTTACATGGGCTGAGGTGGCTGAGGTTTCTTTTGGGTCAGTATTTACAGTGTGGGATACATTTGGCGTTAACATATGGCTCTCGGTTATTGGCTTTCGTTTTCGTTTTCGTTTTTCTTTACTTGGTATTTGCTTGGTTCTCTTTTTGGTTACGCTTATAAAAGTGGTAGTAGTAGTAGAGTAGTAGTAGTAGTATAAATAAGTAGATAGTAGAAGGTAGTGATAACATATTCGATTCGCTTTTTGCTTTGCGTTTTTTGTTTTTTGTTTTTTGGTTTTTTACTCAATTCGATTTATCATATATTTTTTTGTTTTTTTGGTTTTTGAGAGATTAAGATATATATATATATTTTTGGTTCGAGTTGAGTTGTTGTAGTAGAGTAGAGTATGGTATGGTATAATCAATCAATCAACCAAAGGCGGTATAAAAATAGAGCAAGTTCACATGGATTAGTACGGTTGTTACAAAGGAAACAGTTGACACTCACCGATGATCTACTCACTTGCATAAACGCATAGACGCCGCGTAAAAACTCCATGTTATTTTGTTGCTCTTGAGAACCCTTTTTGGTTGTGCGTTGGGCCCGACTTATATACTGCTTAACGGTGTCCGCAACAAGATGTGGCTTTAGTTTGCGTGATAGAACCCTGAAAGGTATAGATAAAGCTGATGTAATAGGAGAGATCTTGAGGTGCATTGTATCAGAATATTTTATTATAAATTCTAAACCTATATAATTACTTTATAGACTTGAAAATATTTCAAGAAATGAGAGCAAACATTACACTGTCGGCAGGTCTAGGCCATTTACATATGCGTGTCGAGCCCAGCAACTTTACCATTTGTCTAGTTTGGCTCTTGACGGACAGCCACTCCGGTGGCATGTGGTTCCTTCTCGGTCGAGGTCACCAGCTTTTGCTTTTCCAGCTCACCACTCGGTGCTCGGTGCTCGGTGCTCGGCCCTCGGCTCGCATCTAAATTGAAGCGCTAAGCAAATTGTCACTTGAGAGGTGCTCGCTTTTCTCATCTTCTAAACGGAAACACTTTCCTCAGCCTTTGTGCTAATTGGCCGCACTTAGTGGCGCACCACACCCGCCACCCACCACCCACCAGGGCGCTGCGCTCTTCTTCTAGATGTGTGTGTGTGTGTGTGCGTGTCATGAAATATGCGCAAAGGCCAAACGAAGCAGGAAGGGGGTGGGGGCGGTGTTGGAAGGAAACACTGCGGAGATAGTTCTCGAGGACGGTTGGAATTTTTCGTGGCGGCTAATTGAAATCCTCCACGACTTTCGACGCATTTCGTGCGAATTGACAGCGCCGATTACGCTTATCGTTTAATTGCCGCAAGCAACAGGGAGCGGCAGGCAGGCAGGCATCTCCTCCTTGGCTCGATTTCCATCTGGATTTCCATCGGAGTTTCCATCTCGCCGCCCACATGCCATTTCCATCTGGATTGCCACCCACAGACGTATCCTGGCCCTGGCACACACTCACGCATAATTCCAGTTTTTATTATCCAAGCTTTTAAGCTGTGACTAACCAGAGGAGCGGAGATTGCGTTTTACACAGGGAGAAATAGGTTCAGCTGGGAACGAAAGTAGACCCCCAACCCAAGAAATAAACTAAACTTTGAGGGAGTAACTTAATAATTCCTAACCTATGTTTTTATATATTTTCTTAAGCCTTCATTTAAAATATTAACTGAATGTGAAGGGCTCCTTATTTTCTGGCAGTGTGCACGATGGCAGCTGCATGATAGGGCCGAGGCTTCATTTACTACTCTATTGACTTAAGCAGTCGACAGTGGGGATTTTCTGTGATTTCCCGCACTTTTCCCTGGATTAGCAGGGCATTTAATTGGATTCCCATGTGGGTGGGTGGCAGTGGGTGTGTGTGAGAGGAGGAAAAAGGAAACTCTGAGGAATTTAATTTGTGAAAAATGCAAAAAATTACAACCTTCCAATGCTGCGTATTCCCCAACTAATAAAGTTAGCTCCGGGCTGCCATCCAACGCGCATTTCCGTTTCCGGCTTGCTCCAAATGTATTATTAATGAAAATACGAAAAAAAAAAAAAAAAGAAAACGCGAGTCATAGAGACTCACACACACACACACATTTTCCTGAATTTTGGACTCTTGGACTTGTGACTCTGGCCGTATTAGCATTGGCCCCCTGCCACGCCCCCCTTTTGCAGCCCGGGGTCAAAAACAAATTCGAGTACAAAGCAAACTGCGAGGTGGGACTGGTTGGGGGCGTGGCCAACGGAAGAACTTCCATCTTTGGCGGCGAAATTGAAAAATTTCCCCCCGAAAACGCAATTTGTAACTTGCCTTTCGGCACTCTTTATCGGCCTGGCCAGCGAAGGGTGTATCGGTTTTAATTTCCTGTTCATCTGCGATTACATTTTCATTTATTTTCGATTTTTAACATTTATATTGAGCTCCCTGTAGGGTGTTAGTTAATTAATTATTATTAATTAGTTGAATTTTATTCTTTACCTTATTAGATGTTAAAAAAAAAACATTAAAATAAAGGGTATTAGATAAAGCATATATGCCTGAAATACCAGGTAATTCCGCAACGACTTAAAACCTTTCCAACCCCAAAAACGGCGGCACTGCGCCTTCGGCCCTTCATTACAATTCTAAATCGCATTGGGGACGATTCTCCACCGATTTCCCAGTTTTCCTTCTGGCTTTTCCTCCTCTTCGTTTTGGTTTTTTTTGTGTGTTATTGAAAATATTTGACCTTTTAGCTGAGGGGCACAAGCTTTTAATTTATTATTATTTTCTTAACCGCATTCACCTTCTGCCTTGGCAGGATTTCTCCTTGTTCTTTCGGCGGTTTCTGTTTGCTTTTTTTTTCTGGGTTTTTGCTTTTCGTTTTGTTTTCCCGGCTGACAGGCGTAACAGAAATGTTAAATTGTGAAAAATAAATCTTGAAATTGACTTTGTGCAGGCTTCGGTTTGCTTTGCTTTTGTTTTTTTTTTTTTTTTATTCCGCGCTCACTTTCTTTTTTCACAAACTGTCGCCTTTTTGAGTTGCCGCTGACAGCGTGAAAATCGAGATAAATGTGTTTTCACTCCCCCGTCCGTTTTGTCGGCGGTTAAGAGGACAGTTTATTTAATTTGAAAAAGAAAAAAGGAAACCGAACCCGAAATTGTACGCCTCCCCTGGAAAAAGGTAAAGGTATTTAAAGATTGAAATCGGATAAAGTTTCCCCAAAAGGGAGAAAGTCTAAGAAGTAGTTTCAGGAGATTGCAAATGTTTATCATTTGAAAAATATTATATTTTATATTTAATTTTACATTTAAGTGAATTGCCATTTAATACTTTATTTTTCAAAAGCCAGCAAATATTTTCAGTTGCAATTTTCATCGTAATTTCATAAAATTACTGCCTTGGCATTCCGAATGGCTGAATATTTCCCAATTTAAATGCCCGTTTATGTGACTCAAATTTGCATGGATTGTGTGGCCACGCCCCCAGCCCACACACGCACACACACACGGCAGTCACTGAATAATGCAGCAAACGGCAGCTGCCGTTACTGAATCTGAATCCGAATCTGCATCGGAATCCGAGTCCGAGTCCGAGCGACCACTGCCATAAAGTTGCAATCAAATTTGGTGTGTGTGTGTGTGTGTGTTGGGGGGGGGGGAGGATATAACAAGGATTGTTGGGTTATTTTACGGCCGCAGCCAATTCACTTTTGCCATCGGACAGCTGGAGCAATGCAATTGTCAATTTCCGAGCTGGAAAAGCTGGAAAAAGGGAGCTGAAAGTTGGCCAGGCTAAGCCGGATCTCCGATGGATGGGCAGTCAAGTGAGTTATGTCCAGTGATTGATACTCGCAGCATCCAATTTCTAATTATTTAATATTCATTTTACCCGTTTGTTTTCACTTTCAAACTATTTTTGTTTTAATTGTTTCGTTATTAATTTAAAAAAAATTAATTAAAACCCTCAAGTCACTGTTTCACTTCAAAAAAATAAAAACAAACACTTGCCGCCTCTTGTGTTTGGCCCGAGTATCTCGATTCTCTAGCGATGGAATAGCGACTAGTATCTTGCAGATACTTTCCGCGAACGAGGAACAGGCAGCAGAAGCAGCAGAGCAGCTGCAACAGTTCATGGAGGAAAGGTATGCAACAATAAACTATACAAGCTCGACAAGAGCAAGGAGTAGGGATATATATATATATATATATATATATAGAGAGAGAGAGAAGATAACCGCTATTGTGTTAGTTTATGTGACATGGCCACGAAGCCATCGGATTGCTTATTTCAGATTTCATTCCCCTGCCTCCCCGCACTTGAACATTTTTCTCATTTTATTTTTTGCAATTTCCTTGCCAGCGTAATAAGCGCAATTAGCGGAGGACCCTGGGCGCAGGATAATAGGTAATCCACTGGAACGTGCAAGTCATACATAAATCAGCATAAGCTTCAAGCATAATTAATTAAGAGTAAAATGGGATTACACAACAAGTGTTATTGCATTAGCGGCAGATAACTAAAGTATGTTTCGCGAGTTTTCCGACTTTTCATTGAAATAAAGAATGTAGACTTTAATATTTTTGGAGCTTTGACAACCCTGCTCTCGGACCCACCCACTTAATTGCCCAGCCACAGCACAAGTCCCTCCTTATTCCACACACACACACACACACACACACACACATTGTCCTCTGTCCTTTGTTGCGGCGAGTCCTTCAAGATTGCCTCCTCCTTGTTGTCCTATAATTGCTCCCGTTAACCAGCCCCCCTTGCAGGCACCCCTTTCAATTAAATTGCACGTAAGGGCAGCAGCAGCAGCAGCAGCAACGAGAGAGAGGTCAGAAAATGCCAATGCCAAAATAATTGTGCATAATTCCGCTTTCCATTTTCCCAACCCACTTTTAAATGTACTACAGTTGTTGTTGTTGGGCTTGCATAAAGTCAATAAATTCACCTAAATGGGGCTGTGTTGCGTGGCTACCAGAGGTATTATTAGCATATTAAAACACCGATCATTTAGCCGGACTTTATAGACAAAGCCGAGGTGGGGGTAGAAAGCCTTTGCAGGGCATGGAAAAATATGAAAATAAATAAATTTTTCTATATGAGGAATATTTGGTCTAAAGGTAATTTATTTTACTTTGAAAATTCTCAACCTTTTCTCAGTTAATAACTTTCATTTATAAACTCTTCTGGCCCATAATAATTGCTCGCTTTTTCTCAGTGCACTTAATAACCCCCCAGTGCAGTGTTTACCCTCCACCATTCTGCTGCCCTTTTCATTGGCCATAACATATATATTTCGATTGTGGATTTCTCTGCAATTTTCTACCCTTTGTTTGCTGTTAATTAGACCACACAACCTGTCAATCTCCAAGCGAACTTGCATCGCCCTCCCCCCCGGGGGAGGTGCACCTTGCCCTACTTGTGGTCAAATAGCTGCGGGCCATAATGCTTTTTCGGCATACTCTGCTTCTGCTTGCGAAAGCATCTTTAAGGATATCGGGACGAGGAGGACGCACGTACTCCTCACCTAGTGCGGGATTTTTGTATTGTCTTTTGAGCAGGATTTGCGCAACGAGCTTCGAATGAGGACAACGCACTCCGCACTCAATTCCACTTAAGTGCTGCACACACACACACACGCACATGGAAAAGGAGAAAGGGGGGGTGTATATGTGTGTGTGTGAGCGAGGGTTGCCTCAAGGATAATTATGTGGGAATTGAACAAATTACAAACGAATGTAGAAAATATTCTAGTTGGTTTTTTGAGCTAAAGTTGAACTCAGGAATATTTTATTTTGTTTTAAGAGTTTTTTTTTATATTTATTTTTTAATTAATTAATAAACATGTATTTATTTTAGTCTTCCCCATTGATTTTCCAGTGAATTTTCCCCTATTTCCTACAAGAACTCAGCTTCCACACACTCCCTTTGACTGTTGAGCAGCGATTTCCATTCGACATTAGGATCCCCACAAATTTTCTTCTTTCTTTTTTCTTTTGCTTATTTTTTTTTCACCGCAGTACTCCTCCCGCTTTCCCGCTTTCCCGACTTTCCCGCCTTTTCTGCACTGCTTTGCGACACATGAAAGTTATTACACTTATTATATGAAGAAAATAATTTTATGTGCGGGCGGGAAAATTAAAAGAGAAGACTTCATTTGTGCGGCTTGCAGAATGTTGATAAGAGGCGTCGGCTCTGGGGGCGTGCCACGTGTGTGTGTGTGTGTGTGCGAGTGTGAATTATATGCGGCGGCATTATATTATATATTAATGTGTAATAATGATTATATACTCCCAGGCAGGCAGGCGGGATAAAGAAGTGGGGGGCGCGGAAAATGGTGAAAATGCCACAGAGCCTTGGCTGTGGGAAGGAAGAATCCTGCGTTGCCTTTGCTAACTGCCAGAGCATATTATGATTTTTCCGACGACACATAGCAGGGGTATATGTATCTGAAGTGAATAATATATATGTGTATATGTATATGCAGAGGTAATGAGACAAGTCTCACCCACTTGGCTGAGGCTTTTCCACTGTGCTGCAACTCTTTGCCATGACCTTTCCGTGCTTTTTATAAAATTTTTTTAGTACAGTAGAGCCTCTCGAACAATTAGCGTTGCAAATCCAACAAAAAATTATTTAAAAATTTCTTAAATTAAATTAAATTATAAACAGCTCTGAGCAATATCGTAATTTGAGTGGTAAATCCACTTTCTGCTGCTTATGTTCGCCTCGTACTTTAAAATCGAAAAGTTTATGATTCTGTACTAGTCAAAGGCTTAATCGCAGCTTCCGCCGTTGGCCTAAACCTTATCGATTTGGCCAAGAAATTCGCACTGCCCAGAGCCTTTAGTTTTAAAATTCAAAGCGCGCCACAACCATAAATAATTCCGCACTACAGTTGAGCGGCAGTCAGCAGCCGCAACAACAAAAAAAAAAAAAGAGGAAACACACACGCACAACCAAAAAATACAGGGAGCGAATCAAAAGCAAACAACACAAAACACAATGGTGAAACAACGAAAAAGGCAATGGGGAAATATTCTTTAATGTGCACTTTATCATCATCATGTCAGGCCGAGCAAGGAGAGCTCTC
>JAEIIL010024769.1:91-14105 GCA_018905715.1 Drosophila lini | reverse complement strand
AAAAAAAAAAAAAAAAAAACAAAAAAAAGGGAGCAGAACAACAACACAAATGACATTTATATAGACACGCCCCAGCGCCCCCAAAAACGAGGCGGTGAAAGCCGCCGCCCCTCCTTTCGGCGCCCCCATGTCTTTCGGCATTGTGCAAATGCTGTCCCATTTGTCAGCTGGCACAAATTTGCATAAGCGCACTCTGGCAAGCGGTCGGATGACTTATGGTTGTCCTGCCCGAAGCCCCTTGAAAAACCAACAGTCCCCCCTCCCCCTCTCGGTCCACTAATCTCACGATCCAAATATTTCTCGTTGAAATTAGCTGTGAAATGCCAACACTGGTCCAAACACTCGTCCGCTTAAATCTCTGATGTCGCCTATATGGCACACATTAGTATAACAGCCCGAAAATCGTGACTGTTGTGGGGATGGTTACGTTTTGAAGTTTGCGATTTTTCAGGGAATTTTAAGGCTTCACTTAATGGGGATTTCTTTTTAATTTAAAATAATTTTAAATAATTTTAATAGGCATTAATTTATACTCTTTACTTGGAGCTTATATACGCTATTATTTTCGGTTTATAAGCAATGCAATCTTGGGGGTTTATCAAATGAAAATATGTTAAATTTTTAATTAATTTATTAATATATTAGTTATTTATTTATATTATTTATTAAGAAATTCATGCGTAATCTAAATTTAGCAATAGCAGCTTCGTTCCTTCAGCTAATATTAATTATTATTCAACAGACTAAAGATTGTGGTATTTTTATAAAGAAAAAACCCGGCAGATCGATGTGCCGATGTTTTTCTCGAGTTTTCAAACCAGTGTGCTTCCAGGGGAGGCGCATCAGAGAGAGAGAGAGAGAGAGAGAGGGGCCAGCGGAAATGACATAGAAATGAAACGGAGAGGAGAAACAATGGGCTCGGGCTCACACAATGGCAGCCATCTCTCACCTCTCACCGCAAAGGTTTCGGGCCAACACACAATGGCCAAATGACTTGGCGCCGAGAACAGGGATAAAGCTGCTGCTGCTGCTGCTGCTGCTGCTGCTGCTGCTGCTGCTGCTGATGATGACGACGATGACGACAGTGGCACAAATCCTCTCGCAGCAGAATCAAGAAAAAAGTACGAGTTTAACCCATATATGGCAGCTTTATATGGGTCACCGCGTCTCCTGTTGGGGAAAACAAGGGGAAACCCCCGGGAATTTTCCTTCTTGACAAGACGATTACGAAATGTATCAAAGAGTTATTTCTATTATAGATCTTTAGAGCGATCTTTGGGTATGATTTTGCGACATGTAAATGGAGGGAAGCTCGTACTCCTCACAAATCACGCGTTCTCTGGGCTGGACTTGGGACCCCTGGCGAAAGGGTCCAAGAACTCCTGGAGCTGGGTGGAGGGAGGAAGGGGGGAATTAAAAGAAAGCCGCCGAGCAGCTAGCTTTAATGGCCCCGACTTGGAGGAGAGACAGAGGGCAGCGGAGCTGGGCTGAAAATAAAATAAAGCGCAGACAGAGCGAAAGAAAAATGTTGGAAAATAGCAGCATCATCATCAGCCCAAGGGGGTTTGATGAGGCCCCCGTCCCAAGCGCTTTTCCCTCCCGCTTTTCCGCCCTCGTCTCCTGCTTGTCGTCGTCATTGTCATCGTCATTATAAGCATAATCTTTAATAAACGAGTGAACACCAGGGAACCAAGTTCGAGGGAAAATGGCAGTGGAAGAGCCGCGGGAAAACTCTCAAGCGGCCGCAAATGGACGTCAAGAGGATGCCAAAGGAAAATGTCGGAGGGCGGATGGGCGGATGGGCGGGGCCCTGCGATTTTTCAAGTGAACGAACTTTTTAAATTAATTTAGACATAAGCAGCTCTTTAAACTTCTGGCTCGGAACCAGCTAAGCGGTTCGTGTTTTTCTCGTTTCCCCCGTTGATTTTCCCCTGCCTTTTTCTCTGTCTATTTCTTGAGAGTTTCCCTCTGCGTGTGTGTGTGTGTGTTTGCTTTTTTCACAAAGTTGGTAATGTGTCTACCCGACTGACTCAGGCTGGCCAAAAGGAAACGTAATGTACACTAAATGGATATTTAATTACACTTTGCCCAAGGATCGGGCATCGGCCAGGATGGGGGATCCCACCCACACAGCCGGGGAAGTACCTCCTTATTCCCATTTGCCCAGGACCCATATATATATAAGTATACATACATATATCCGCACCTGGGTAAGCTTTTGAGTGCTGGGCGGCCAAGCTGAATGGGCCAATTTGTGATGGCCAGACGGCAGCGAACTCAAGAAGGGGTAAGGAAATTGGCAAGAAGATTTACGAGTTACGGGAATCCCAGCCAAGGAGGAGCGTCAGTTGTCGTCGGAGTAATGCCAATGTCGGTTTAATTGCCAGTGATTTCCCTACTTTCTCTAGTGTTTTTTTTTTTCGAGTCAAACCAAGTCATTATATTACACCGGAATGCCTTTTATTGAATTCTATAAACTGAATTTGAATTGGGGAATTTCCCCAGAATGAAATACTTGGCACAGATGTTAATAAAGCAGATGCCAATCGAATTACTCGCTTTAAGCCCTTTGGATTTGGGCCCCTGGATTGTGGCTTAAATATGCATTACCAATTGGTGAATAATTTTCTTAATTGTCAAGTTCGTGTGTGCTCGTGTGTGTGTGTGTTGGCCTGACCTCTGCCCACAAATGATGGATTTATTCAATATTCACTTAGGTGCATAATTAATTCCCAGCCAGCAGTGCGTATGCGTAATGCGGAAATTTGCATCACTCTGCAGAGAGTCCATAGTCCAGAGTCCAGAGTCCAGAGTTCATTGTCTGCCCTGCAGAAGTTTTGCAAATGGAACTGGCAATTGATCTGCCTAACATATTCCTTATTGATTTATGCCGCCCACTTGAAAAGTTTTAATATTTTAATTCAGCTCATATGTTTATTTTGCTGGCCAGGCGAGAGTAAATGAATTGCCAGCTCTTCCCGGGAGAAGTGAGTGTACACAAGGGGGTATATATGTATGTATATATGTGTACATGGCACACAAATCGAGGCCGGACTCTGGACTCGCAATGAAATTTGCATAAAGCGGTAAACAAGTGAAAGCCATTGCGATATTAAAACGCCCAGCAGGATATACTATTATGGAATCTGCAGTGGGGCCTGTGTATCGATCCCCTTGTCAGCCTCGGCCCCGCCCCCTTAAAGCCGCTTAAGCCTCGTCCTGTCAAAGGAACCGCAATGTTTTTGCATCCTGGCTGCCAGTAGATTAATTTCTTAATAGTTGCCTCTCGTTCATTTGTTTGCTTTTTGTGGGACTTTTCACCTTCACTTGGCTGAGACATTCTAAAAGGCAAATATTACCCTTTGTGGCCTTAAATAAAATATTCAATTTTAGCACGGATAACAGGACAATTAAGAAGGCAATTTTAGGTTGATTTTATAAGTTATTTTTGTTCATTTTGCTGTTGTTAATTTTCCATAAACCAAATATCCACTCAAAACTCAATTTAATCCCGTTTCTCTTTTGCCTATTTGACGAATTTAAAATCGAGTTTGCATTTAACTTTCCCTTCGTTTCAATTTTCCTGGCAGCGACAGGCTACAAGTCACCTTAAAGACCTGAGAATGTAAAGTGCAAGGACGATTTCTGGCGCTTCCACTACAACATGACATTTATGCTGATGTTGCTGTGCCGCCCCTCTGGATTTCCCAGTCAGCTTTCCCACTTGTCATTCAGACGGGGCGGTGAGTGAAGTGAGTTTCTTCTCGAAAACAGCACAAACAGCGGCAGCAATTTCCATATTTGTTTACAAATACAATATACAAGGAGCTCACACACGAAAGAGAAAGAAATGCAGGGGAGCGGCGTTGGGGGCGCGGGGGGCTCTTCATTGAAAGTTTAAATTCTTCTTTTGTTATTAATATTTCACAAAAAGGAGAAAAAAAAGAAAGAAAAGTACGCCAGCGAGACGGCAAAACTTTTCATATCAGCGAGGCGGGCCCCAAAAAGTGTGCTACGAAAAATTGCCAACGAGTTGGCGATGAAGATTTAGAGAAGCACTTTTTTTCGCCCCCAAAATAGTACTATTCAAGCGACTCTCGTCGCAGCTGTCTTCAGTAGGCACCCTCCCCCTTTCCCATTTTTCCATTTTCCCAACGACTGCAGCAAAGTTATGCATGTCTGTGGATGTGTTTTCCTACCCATCAGCCTCCTGCGAGTGTGGGTGCTGGTATTTACATGCTTACATTTCATACGAGCATAAGAAAATATTTGCAGCTATATGTATATTTTTTTTTTTTTTTTGTAGCCCAACTGTTCCTTCTGCTCAGCTAAACTTTTGTGTGTACTTTTGTTTGGTTTTCCTTTCAGCCACTCCTTCCCTTCTTTTTTTCCCCCCCAAGTGTTTGCCTTGCAAGTAATATTTTGAATTTACATAGCCAGGGCGGGGGTGAAAATCCGGGGATGTGAGTAAATCCAGCTTTAAGAAATGTCAAGCTAATTGAGCCAGAAGGAGAGACAAAAAAAAAGAAAATTCGCCAAAATCAAGCTGAAGATTTCAAATTGGCGATAGGAGATTAAGGGGAAATTTCGAGGGTGGAAATGCACTGGGGGAAAAGCAGAGCTGCCAAAGAATTAGCAATAGATTTTCTTAGAATAAGATCCCCCAGTAAATAAAAATATATTCTATAATTTTTCTAGGCTTGCATTTTCTCCTGTGTAACTGGGAAATTATGCCGAGGGCGAAAAAATAAGAAGCCAAACTATGCAAAAATTCAATATTTAACGGAATTAAACCAAAAGAGCGGAAGAGACACTGCAGTGAACCCTTGAAGGCATTGACTCGCCTCACAGTATTTACATGCCATGCATATTTAAGTTGATTTCCATTTATGTTTCAATTCCGAGCAGCGTTTCCCCCCTGCCTATTTGCACTGGGAGCCGAGCTAATAAAATTTGCAATGCATGCGACGCTTGCATATGAAATACAATTAACAAATTGCCGAAACGGATACCAAACAGAACAGGCATAAAGCACATAGAGTCGTCGTCGCCCCCCTCCTAAGTCCCCAGGCCCCCGAAAAATGGCATTCAAAATCAATAAAATGTGCAGTTGCAGTTCACCCGAAATGGAAAATTGCAAATGGCAGGAAATGAAATGAAATAAAGTGGGGCGCAGCAGGTGAAAATGTGTGCAGTGCGAGTTCAGTTACCCAAACGGGCTGGAAAAGCCTCTGGAAAACGGGTCGAAAAATCCCCAAAAGAGAGCATTCCAAGGAAACACTTGAGGACCAAGCAAAGTCAAGTTCGATGATCGATTATTGTTTCGTTTTCCTCGGGTTTTTGTGAAGACTTCTTTGGTCCATAAATCAGTTTCCAGAATTTTCTCTATTAATTTGGGACTTTAATTAGTAATATTTAGTTTTTATTAACGCTTTTCAGGTCGGATATTGAGAGGAAAAATTCATTTACTCGCAAATCTTTGGCCAAAATTTTATTGATTCGGTCACGTGAGCGAATTTTGTGAGTCACGTTGCCATTATAGTGTGTGTGTGTGTGTGTTGGGGGAGGGGGGATGCTTCAGTGTCTGCGATTTTATGGCCAAATTTCACCTTTCTTTAATGATAAAAGTTTTTAGCTCTCTGTCGGCGGCGGCGGTTCTCTAAGCCATAAAAGACTTATTGCAGCGGCCTAACAAGGCGCTGGGTGGCCCGTTGCAATGAGGCGGCTCCTAGGGCAGCGTTAGGGTGGCCCAGGGTGGCCCAGGGTGGCACTTGTCCATGTGCATTGGCCAAGCCATTCGTTATGGGCCGTGCGTTTGGACGTTTTTCGAAATTTATTACATTGCACCGACAAGTTTCGCGTGTTTCGCCTTTGCGCCTACACTTCACTTGGCACAGACCCACCACCACCACCACCACCACCCGCAGGACCACCCACTAGGACCGGCACAGCCATCCTGCAGCTGAAGTGCAACTTTTTGCACCTAAGAAATTGCGAAAGGTGCCCGGACAGCGGGAATTTTCAGCAATACGTCAGGGGATGGGGGGCTGGGGCGCTGGCTGAGGACGTTGACAAGCCCCGAAAAGCGCGGCTCAAAACGTAAACATCGTGAGCAAGTTTTCACATTTTTTTTTTTTGTTTCACTCCACCCATTTCTCGCCCGGCTTTTCCACCTACTTTTGCGGGTGCATTGACCCAGGTTTTGCCTCCCACATGAAAGCGCTTCAAATAAGTAAAAAAAAAAAAAAAAGTAGAGTCGAAAATGCAGCCGGCTAAATGATGGCGAGGAAAATGGCTGTCTGGGAAATCGGGGGTCAAACCGGGATGTATATATGTATATAAATATATATGTATATAGAAAAGTATGTATATGGCCTAGCATTCTTTAAAGATTTATGTTGAACATTTTCAGCGCTTGTAGCTGCGAATGCTCTCTGCCATTTCCGAGTCCATCACTTAAAGGACTTTAAATGTATTTATTAAAAATAAATATATTGATTTATATTTTAGATTTTTAAGTTATTAATTACGAACCTTCGAGCCGAGTTAATGGATTTATTTCATCTATGAAAACCAGGTACCTTTATGTACTTTGCAGAGTATTCTGCAGTGCGACTTGTCCGCGTTTTTTGCTACTTATTACGACTGCAATTTTGCCGGTATTCTTAGTAAAAATAAAAGCCGATGACGATGACGATGACGATGCCCCCGATGTCCCGCATTTTGCAACCACTCCTCGCCGCAGGCGGCACACTCAATTCCGTCCATTTTCCAAGAGCTTTTCATGTGCGTTCAGGCGCAAAAGTCAAAATGTTTGGTTCAATGAATGCCGAGTGCCGCCGACTGGGGGGACTTTATTTTTGCACAGCAGCAGCAGCAGCGACTTTAAGGCGGCTTTAAGGGCGTGGCAACGGGGCCGGTCGAGTGATAAATCTCTATCACTTATTCGGAGGATAAACTGCGGCTGGCCAAATTGATTAATTGCCGCAAATAAACGAGGCTCCCAGGATGGATGATTGGCAAACTCGGAGATGCGGTCGCAAATCAAAAATATATCCCCCCCTCCCCCCTCGGCGATTTTCGAAACTTTCGTCACGTAGTGTCCATCAAACGGAAATAATTTATCAAGAGCCCGGCGACTTATATTAAATAATGACTTGATGACACAAACAACAAGAATACGCTGAAGACCTCCCCCACATAATTAGGCGATGGGTTCGGAGAGCCTCCGCTCGCTTTTCCGCTTTTTCCGGGGCTAATTAAAATGCCCGGCTCAACAAGGGAAAAATTATAAATCACATTCCTTGTATTTGATTCTGGCCCTCTCTCATCCTGGTCCATTTCCATTATGCAAATGTAAACAAGCCGGGTAAATGGCATAAACCAATTATGGCGAAATGCGGGCGGGCTTTCCACAATTTTCCCATCGAGTGTCAAAGGGATTTCCCCGAGTTCCGAGCTTCAGAGTTTCAAGGGTCAAACGGCAACACTTTTTTAATTAACTTGGAAGAGGGTGGGGTGGGGTGGGGGGAGAAGTGTAACAGGGCGCTTAAATAAAAATCTAAAGAAAATGATGCCCTTTTCCTGGGCTCCTTAAGAGGAGGAGGCTGGGAAAACGTATGGAAATAATCAACCCCAAGTACTATAATATCGTTTGTTGTCATTGCCTCACCTGATTGTTTGTTTTAATTCATTATGTGGTTACCTGACTCATACTCTCCGGTAATTACAATTGAAACAAAGGGAAAATGATGTGTTAATCAATTAAAAACCCTTCAAACTTTATATACAAATTTATTTGTATTTAAATTTGGGTTCTGTTATACTTTCTTTTACTTTAAAAATATCGAATCTTAATTATTAAGGCAACATTAAAAATGAAATTACTGTCTTCTAGGAATAAATTGATCTCGCTTAATCGCATTTTCCCCACCACTTACTGGCGTTGAACTCGCATCATTATTTTTTTAGCGACGAGTAGCTGGCTTTTTATTTTGTACTTAAGCGCTAACAACTTCCCTAATCTCATTATCCGGCATTTCTATTTTTTTTCCCCCGAAGCTCAAGCTTTTCATAATCTAAGCAGCATATCCATGAGCATTTTCCCAGCAGCCCCCTCCCGGGGGGTTACGTTACCCCTTGAAACACACACAGACAGACACACACACGTAGCAGGTTGGTGAAACGTCAGAGTCAATAAAGAAAATTCAGTGGCAGTGTTACATATTATTTTTTTTTTCGGCTTCGTTTTCGTTCTTTTCCCTCAGCCATAACGAAACACAAAATACAATCACGCGGATCAGACAGACGACGACATCGAAATCGGAACGTGGCTACAACAACCAGGTGAGTGTTGAGCTTTTCCCCCATTTTCCAACCAGCAGACACACACACACACACACACACACACGCGTACACACGCGACTCGCATTACGCGCAACTTTTTAAAAGTCAGGCAGAAAAATGTTTTTTAAACGCTAAATTACTTTTGAATGGCAGGTGGGCGTTGCCGCGCATCGTCATGTGGGCGTGTCGCAAACGCCAGCGTCACAATTTCATTTTGTGCTTCCTCATTTACCTGCCCCCGTGCCGCCCCCTGCCATCAGCCATATTCCGCATTTCCCGCCGCTTTTCCACCGCTTTTCCCGCGACAACAGGCGCTTTGTCACAAGAGGGGTAGCTTTTTTCGTGTTACGTCTGAAGAGCGGAAATGCTTATCCCAACACTTGAGCGTCACGTGCTGCCGCTGTTGGTGTGCATCTCCTGGATCTGTATAGGCGGGTGTATACCCTACATACCGAAAATATATAATTGTCTAAGTCATCAGATTATTAACTTAAAATATTGATTTTACTACCAACTCTTTGGCTTAATTAATTTAATTTAATTCTGTAAAATTTCTTTGGAGGTCGCCAAGTCCTTCTCCTAGTCACAGGTGCCGCCTTAATTTTCTTGCTGGAAGAGTATTTAAATCTGTCCGGCTTGCCTCAGACTTGCCAAACTGTGCCACACATACACACAGATACAGATACAGATGCAGATGCAGATACAGATACAGGCAGACTCGGCCGCAGAAACGCCTAAGGTCGTTGTCGTTGTCGTTGTCGTTGTCGCTGGGAAAAGTGGAAAAGTCGCGGGGGCAGTGGGTGGGGTGGGGTAGAACCACCCTGTAGGTGTTTTGAATGTTTAGCTCAAGTGGCTTTTTAAAACACATTCTATGCTAATTAAGGGCCCGGGCACGGGCCTAAATGAGTTGTCGTTGACGGTGACAGTGACGTTGCCGGTGTCTGTCGTCGTTGTTTGCGTTTGATAAGCCAAAGCCAAAGTCATAGCCAAAGCCAAAGCCAAAGCCAAAGCCAAGATTGTTGCCAGCCAATGTAATCAATGGAGCGGCGGAAGACGGCGCCATTGCGTAATCCTTAAAGAGCGCTCGCAGCGGGCCCATTTAATTAACGAATTAGCAAAGCCAGAAGTTTTTGTGGCCCTTAAGTGATTTCGACTCGGGAGATACACACACACACCCGAACATTTTGCGGCCTTGTTATGGCATAATTGAATTATTGCCATGCAAAAAAAAAGAAAAAGGGGGAAAACCGAACCCGAATATAACCCAAAACCCGTCAGAAAAAAAAAGCAAGCTAGAGTGAAAAAAATTGAGGCAAGACGACGGCAAAGTTTCCTTCGTCCTTCCTATTTTTTTCCGCCTTCACATCTCGGGCTAAATAAATCAAAAGTCTTTTTGGGCGCTTAACAAAGGGGGGGCTGAGAGAAAATATGAGGACAGGCGGGGGGAGGGAAGGCGGGGAAATTCGAGGCAAAAGCCAAAAAGTCGGCGCTAAATTGAATTAGGGCTTTAATTGGGAAATTTGTGGGCAAACTCCACTGCACTTCAACTGGAATAATTTACATTTTTGGCGGCCTGCCACAGACCTTGTATTCGCATCAAGGATTTCCAGATTTCCAGAATCAGAAATCAGCCTAGCCGGGAGTTTGTGCTTAGTTTTAATCGAAACCCCAATCACTTGTGCTGTCTCCTCTCCTTTGCAGCCTGTGTAGTTCCCCCCAATGACGCAGTATATCCCAAGCGGAGTTGTCTGACGCGATGCTGCTACTGTTGGCCGCCGTGTGCCTGGTCTGCTGGTCCTCCATCTTCTGGCTGCAAGCCCTCTATTTGAGCCTGCTGGAGCATCTCTTCGCCTGGATTAACCAGGAGATGAGGGACACGCGCCGGGAGCGAGTAGCAGCATGCCAGAGCAGCCGGGAACTGGAGGAAGTGTCCGAGCCTGGCGCCACGGGTGATGGTCCCAGCAGTCCCAATAAGAGCTCGTCGTCGCCGGTTATCAAGAGCGGGCTGGTCAGGCGAGTGGAGCAGATGAGCAGCCTGGTCAGCCAGAGCCTGGAATTGATCCTCGAGGACGAGGTGACGCCGCATTTTGTGGCCGCCCCGGCGCCACATGGCCAGTGGAATCTGCTCACGCGAAATCTGGGCCAGCTGGTGGGCGATCTCCACTGGCGCCTGCGGCTCGTCTGGCTCCTCGGCTGGCTCGTCCGCTATGTGCTGCTGCTGCCATTGAGGACGCTGGCCGCCTGGGCGAGCCTCTTCCTCACCAGCATCATTGCGGCCGTGCTCGGCCAGCTGCCCGAGAGTCACCTGAAGCAACTGCTGGTGGAGCGAGTCCTGCGGCAGTGCTTCCGCATCATGGCCGGCTGCCTGCCCATTATTCGGCGCTTCCACAACACCGAACACCGCCCCACCAGGGGCATCTGTGTATGCAATCACACAAGTCCTCTGGACGTCCTGGTGCTCATGTCCGATGCCCACTACACGGTGACTGGGCAGATCCACGACGGCATCATCGGAGTGTTTCAGCGTGCCCTCTCCCGCGTCTCGCCGCAGATGTGGTTCGACCGAGGGCAGTTGGGCGATCGTGAGGCCCTCAAATTGATCCTTCGCAGGCACAGCGGCTCTGCGGACCGGCCGCCGATCCTCCTCTTCCCGGAGGGCACCTGCATCAACAACACGGCCGTGATGCAGTTCCGGAAGGGTGCCTTCGCGGTGAGCGATATCGTCTATCCGCTGGCCATCAGCTATGACCGGCGCTTCAGCGAGGCCTTCTGGAACAGCAGCCGGCACTCGATGCTGCGCTATATGTTCATGCTGGTCAGCTCCTGGTGCACCGCCTGCGACATCTGGTACATGGAGCCGGTCAGGCGGCATGGCAACGAGTCGCCCGTGGAGTTCGCCAATCGTGTGAAGGACGCGATTGCGGCTCAGGCGAATATCGATAGCCTGCCCTGGGACGGCAATCTGAAACGAAGGAGTCCGGTGAGGGACTGGCTGTAAGTCCAGGTCCCTCCGAGCACCGTGAGCCGCACAAAGATATATATTTATATATTTATTATATTCATAGAGCTGCAAATTTGATTTGATTTTTTCTTGAAGTTTGATACCCTTGGCATTAAATACAATTGTGTGATTTGCTGTGTTGATTTCCCCAAATGGACTTTTCATTTCATCTCTGGGGGCATGAATCTATCCTCTTGCGAGCTTTCTACTGGATGATCCTTAGGTCTAGGTGACTCGGAATATGCGTTTGCAGGAGGATCATCTGGCTCGGGCATATGATATATCATATATCTCTACCTCGAGCTCTCTATTGGATGATAGGTGAGAAGACGGATATATGTGGCAACACCTACCGTTTTGGCTGGACTATTTTCCGCTCTCCGTGGCGGATCGAGGCGTTGGGTCCGTAGCGGCCGAGCAAAGCGCTTTGAGATTGGGAGACGCCGCCGGCGGCGGAGGCGGAGGCCGCGGTGATCGCTGCGAGGCCGCTGCGCAGGGAGGTGCAGGTACCGAGGGCGGCTAGGTCGCGCGGATGGGCGAGCCCCAAGCCGAAGGCCGACTGTGAGTGCACCGCATAGTCAAGGCCGGGCAACTCCAAGGAGGCGATCGGGTGGATGCGGGTCAGGGAGAGCGTGCTCTCCAGAACCGTGCTGAGGAGCGGGGCGCTGCGCAGGGATCTCAGGCTGCCGCGGCGCGTTAGCGTGTCCGGCTTATACATCCGGGGCGGGGTGAGGGGGCTACCTCGCCCCTTAGCCTAATAGCGCGTCACCTCCGGTTGTTTTTTTTGTTGTTGTTGTTAATATTTTCTTTTTTTTGTTTTTTTTTTTTACTTATTTTTGTATTTAGGTAGGGTCAGGGGTTCTGTGATTTGTAATTGCCGTAAACGGTCCGGTTTCCCTTATCGTCACCGCTCCTGCCAGACGCCAGACGAACGGCGTGTGCTGGTCACTCGCAGCAGTGGGCTTTATGAGCAATTAGTTTGTTTATTGTGCAAAACTCGCGGGTCACGCAACTGCTTAGTGGGCAGCGGCAGTCGGGATTTCCTGATTTCCCGCTGGCTTGTTTCCGACCATGCTTTCCTGCTTTCCTGCTTTCCTGCTTTCCTGCTTTAGTGCTATTCTGCTTTCCCGCTCTCCTGCTTGCTTGCTACTGTTCTGCTTTGATTTCTTCTTTTTAGCTATCTGCTCTTAACTACCACTTTCTGCTTGAACTTATCGTTCTTCCCAGCTGGCTTTTCTATCTGCTTTTCACTTGCCAGCTTGCTTTTCTCCAAACTGTCTTAGCAAAGTAAGTTTTTTCTGTTTCTTCTGCTGGTTTTCTATGTTTCTATCATGCTTGTTATTCTGGCTTCCAGTCTTTCCTGCTTTTTATTTGCTTTCCTACACTTTTTGCTATCCTTAAAGCGTGCTTTTATCTTGCTTTCTTAGCTTTCTTAAGTGCTATACTATATTTTATCTATTTGCACCTGCTTTTGGTTCTGTTTTTTTTTTTTCTGATCTGCTTCTGCTTTGCTTTTACTTTAGTTCTGCTTTGCATTTACTTTACTTCTGCTTTGCTTTTACTTTACTTCTGCTTTGCTTTTACTTTACTTCTGCAATGCTTTTACTTTACTTCTGCTTTGCTTCTTCTTAGCTTGCTTTTTGCCTCTGCTTTTGCTTGTGCTTTGCTCTGATTCTGCTAAGGCTTCTCCCCTCGATCGGATCTCTATTTATCCGCTTTTTAACCCGATTTATTGCTTTTGCCCGCTGCCTAACCGTGCTTTCACCTTTGCGTGCTTTCCGTCACCCTTCCTTGCCACCTCGCTTTTGCTGCTCGCCTGCTTGCTGGCGTTTTGTTGGCATAAATGTTTAAACAAATTGCTTGTCGCTTGGCTGGTGTCGCTGCTGGCGTTGACTCGGCCGTGGCACTCGTGTTGCTTGGCTGCTTTGCATACAAGATTTGATTTGTCAGATTGCAGATTGGCATTGCGATTGAAAGCGGACACGCGGGACTTCCCCCGCCTAAACGAATATGCCAGTGGGTGGGGCTTGCTACTGGGCTGGTCTACTGGCCGCCTAGATATTTTGGGCTATTGGGTCATTTTGCAGTGGGCGTCGCAATTGTGCACAACTAATTGATGGATGGCAACTGGCCCTCCGTCGCCTAATGAGTGCATTCGCGCCTGCAGTCGTGGCGCCGGCGCTCGTTTAAGTGATTCATCGAAAGCAACTCTGATTAATGGCACTTGGCACTAGTCGCTAATCACTAATCTCTATTCACTAACCAGTCCGACTCGCTAATGAGTAATTCACTGAGATCCCAGCAAGAAGTCTCCCATTCATAGACAAGTTCTTTTGTTGACGCAGAATGAGACTATTATTTCGGGCTGGAATTGCTTTTACGATAAGTACAAATTGATCAAGAGGTGCTTTCGATTTTGCTGTGTTTGAAGTCGGTCTAAATACTGTCCTTATTTATATTCTAGATATTTCAGAGTATAAACCTTCTTGTTTTGGTTTATTTTTCCCCCGATTTGTTTTGTTACTAAACCCATGAGATGTACACCAGGCCTCGGATGAGTGATAACTACACAGTATTATAGAGGAATATATATACAGTTGAAATATGTCTTGCTTCATATGGAGTTGCCTTTAACGACTCCCCCACACAAGTAGGTCCGAAGAGAGG
>JAEIIL010024768.1:0-14059 GCA_018905715.1 Drosophila lini | reverse complement strand
TTTTTTAAGAGAAAAAATATCGATATTTTGATATTTTGATATATTTCCGACATCCCTACTGTATATCTGAGCTGGAGTGGGATTGGCTGAAGTGGAGTGGACATTCTTACCCTTTTCAATTTGCTGATATTGTGGGAAATGGGTCCCAGTGTGATAATCACAAAGAATGCGGAAATGGAAAGTGGTCTGGTGGCCTGGTCCCTTGTTAACTTTGTGTCGCCTTTGTACCGCTGTCTCACTAAGCCGAATACCCTGTATAGTCATCGAGTGGGGGGTCCTTATAGAAGCGAACATTAAATATGTTAATTAATTACAGCGCTGTGGCTATTCTGTCATAGATTTTTTGCCTTGAGGGTGGCAGTTTCCTAACAGTTTCAGCACTTTTGCTAATTGACTTTTGTAGGTTGTAAGAAGTGGATTATTTTTCTTTTGTTTAGATAGAAGTGAAGTCTTTTGTTTAGTAGGTAACTATCCTCATAAAAAATCATATAAATAATTATCAACATATACTTTCTATGTACATTTATTACCAATATTTTTAGAAGGTTTCTTATTCATAATAAACTTATCCTTGTATTCTTTCAATTATATTTTTCTATGCATTATTTTTATACATTTCTTTGGCTGTTGCCAGCAAGGTATCCCTTAGTCCATCATTTATCCTTACAGCCCTAACTCATTATGAACTATGCTGGCCGTGTCAGACGAAGAGCAACAGTCGTTCCCGGATCAGGCCGCCTTGGTCGCATTCTTTGGGTCTTTATCGCGCACGCCAAGTTGCGCAAATCGCCATAAATCTTTGGGCTGATTTATGTCGCCGCCCGGCATTGGCCTCCAAAATTTATCGCTGCCCGATGACAGCTGCACCCACGGCCACAGCCGTCCCTCGGTGAGGAGTCGGTTGTCTGCTGTCCGTTCAAGGGAGAGACCGCTGTCCGCTGTCCGCGACCAGCCATGGTCGGCGTTTGTCAGCGGCTACCATTTTCTGGTGTGGATGGCTCGCGGCCGACATCCTTTCGCCGTCCTGCGTCCTCCGTGAGTGGCCGTCTTCAAGGCAAACAGGCCGTCAGACGTGTGGCCAGGATATGGGATGTGTCCGCGGGTCCGTGGGTCCTTGTGTGAGTGGGCTTAATTATCATGCCCGCCCGTCTCGATGCCTTTCTGTGTGACTTCTGTCGGAAATTAATTTCCTCGCGGAACGTTTGCACTCACATTCACAACCCACAATCACAACCCACATTCACAACCCACATCCACACTCGCACTCGCACTCAGTCGCAGCGAAAGTGTGGTGGCCATTGTTTGCCAAGTGTGAGTGTCTGTGCAAATGCTCTTTGCAGCGTATTTGCGTTTAATTTTGTATGAATAACGGAAATTTGCGGCTTTCCGACATTTTAAATTGCCATTAAAGCTGATGCAAAAGCGACGCTCGTTCGGGCCATTAAACAAACGGATGGACGAAGAAATCTTCGTGTGGTTGCAGCTGCGGTTGTCGCGGAGCACAGATACAAATGTTGAAATATTGAATGTATAAATAAACCATTTGCAAATGGCTCGAAAGCCAGCAAAACTGCTGCTGCTCCTGCTGCTGCTGATTGATTTAAACGTTCCTTTTTGGCCCACATAAGTAGGCAACATAAATTAAATTAAAATGTTGAAAAGCACACGCGATTTTAGTGCAAGATTAATTGGCCCAGTTCTCGCTCGTAGGTCGTGGAAATCATAAAGTTTTCCCAGCGGATTGTACACACATCAGGGCTAATTAAATCCCGACTTAATCAGGCCCTTATATTGCCAATTAATAATTGCAGCAGACAGTTGAACTTTAATTAAATGCAAGTTGGTTTGCTGGTTTGATTTCAAATGTGGCGTTTTATCTTGATGATATCAATTTCTCATTATATTTATCTATGATTTTGGGAATAGTAATTATAGCTGGGGTATCGAACTATAAAGGCAATAGGCATACTTATTGAAATATTAACAAAATGTTTGGATAGGATATAATGAAGGTTTCATAAGTAACTGCTTGAAATTTATACATTTTTATACTGATTACACGAATTCCTTTTGATCAACAACAGTTCCTATTACTTTTCTTAATGTAAAGAAATATATTTAAAGGTTTTTAAAAATTATCTGAATATAATTATACCTTAAACCTTCCTCCAGTTAATGAGAGTGCTTAAACATTAAATAATTTCACAAAATATAACTAGATAATCTAATTAGTCAACACATTTCAGCCCAAATTGAATTAGATTTCCAGATACAAGTTAACACACACTATAGAGCTGCTCCATTAGCAGTTTGCAGGCATAAATCAGACTAAAGTCAAATCCTCGGTGAGTTAGACCAACAAATCCAGAGTCAGCTTACATATAGCATAGCTCCCGAGGAGCAAATTGAGCTCCCTAATATATTCGGCCATGCAAATGAAAGTAGAGAGTAGAGGAGGCCACACACATAAACAGCAACTGAATCAGGATAATGCAGAGCCGGAGGATTTTATTATACGGCGGTGTGGAGTCACGACGACAGCTGTGTGGCTCTTATTGGCAATTATTGTCCATAAATTGCACATTTATGAGGGAGGGACGCACTTCGAGTGTGTGTGTGAGTTAGTTTACCTTTTTGTGAATGCCGCAAATGTGCTCGTATTTCGTCTCTAATGTGGTCCATTAAGAGCCGGACGGCCGCTCCAACTTGGCCAAGTCTGGGCAAATATTTGGCCAACGGTTAGCCACTCATCCAGGCTCGAAGCCTCGGAACTTGGCTTTGCGGCTTGCGGCCGAGTCGAGTCCAGAGCTCAGATCCTACAAGCAGAGGCGTTGGCTTAATTGCATTTCATAGCAGCTTTGTGTCGGCTTTAAGTCAACCATCAGCTGCCCCCCATCTTGATTTGTTTGGCCCGTTCGCCGGGTCAAAGGGCAACTAAATCAATACGGCAAGTGTGCGACGACAACGACGACGACGGCGACGGCGAGTGGCTGCCAACAAATCAACATGGGGCAAATTCTCGTGATGCCAAAAGAGGAGCGCCGGGAGGGAGGGAGGAGTGAGAAAAATCTATGCATGAATGCGATTTTCAACACATTTTTCACATTAACTGCCAGCAGCCTCGGCTCCGAGCTTCGATGTCTGTAATTTTGTATGCACAGTCTGCTGGCAGGACAACAAATCACCCGTCGTCGTCTCCCCCGGTTATCTCTGTGGGCGGACCCGGGGCCCTAGCTCCACTGCAGTGCCATATAAATAAGGCAGGACCCAGCAGTTGCATTTTCGATTCGATCGGCTGTCGATTGTCAGTCCTAAGCGAGAGGGATTGCCAAGTGGTCACAGGCTGATATGATAATGCCAGGATGGGCTACGCAGGGAGAAATAGGAAAGGACCTTAGAGCAGCTGTTATACTCTAGAAATACCTTATTTTCTTTATTATATAATAGTTTTTTTGTGAAATATTTTATTACTAACTCATAATTGTGCTAAGAGAGCTTCTTGTAAAAGGCTAGAACAAGGTTGCACTTGTTTGCTCTTTAGCTTCCTTAGCTTTTATAGATATCCCAAAAACAAGCTAAAACTCCTCTTCACCTTGAGACTGTAAAGATTTTTATCAATATTTCAGTGTGAATAACACGAAACTGCAATATTTACCATTGTAAAATCTCGGTAACCCTTATTTTGCACCGCCATATTTCAACGCTTGCAGATGGTTTTTGCTTTTGTGGAGAGAGAAGATATCCGAGTAAATAGGAAAAAAATTGACACGCATTTTTCACCTTTGCCTTCCGATAGAAAGAGTCAGGGGCAGAGCTTGGATCGGAGGAGGACGGTGAGAGGCAGACGCTTCCTGTTGTTCAAGTTGATTTCCTTCTTAGATGGAGCTCAACTTTCGATTTTCTGTTCTCCGCTTTGTGTTTTGCATTGCAATCCCTCGAAGGAGGAAAACTCCCGCGCTGCAGTCTCGCTTCTGTGGAGTTTTCCCTCAATGCCCAACTTTTATGCACTGTTTTTCCTTATCATTTTTGATTTATGTAACTGTTTTTATTATTTTCATATTGTTCACAAGCTGCGCGGCGGTCGGGCGTTCGGTCTGCTTGGCTGATTGCTGAAATCAGAAGAGTTTTTCCCCACATTCCTCTTTTTTTTTCTGTTGGTATGTGATGTTGTGCCAAAATTCGTATTCCATGGCTGAAAAGTTTGCGGCAGTAAGGAGATGAGAGAGTGCCGGGCGGAAAAGCGGCGCTAAAAGGGGTGGAAAATGGCCGAATTTAGGAGTGTGGGAGGGCGGGGAGTGGTGCATGGCGTGCAGGATTTCTTACGAGTTCTGAAATTTGATTTTGCTGTTTGTTGTGGAATTTGAAATGATTATGGGGAGCAGAGGCGTCTCACCATTGGAAAGTTGCATTATGCGCTTTGTTGGTCAACAAGAATTCTTTCGGCCAGCAATGCGAAAGTTTTTGGCCAACACCAACACACTCTACTCGCCGCCACATGAATTATGCATTTCTGGGCCTCGACACCAACTTTATGTTTAAAATTCTGGATTTTCCGGAAAGCAGATTGGCAGAAATTCGTCTAGGAAGTACTACTCGAAGATGGCAGCTTAAAATCTAGTTATAAAATATTATAAATTATAATTACATATTAAATTTAATTAAATTAAAAAAGAAACCCGAAACTATGGATATCGATAATATATTTGATTAGCTATAAATATCAATACATAAATCATTTTCAAGCACGTGGACCCACTTGCTTGGCATATTTTCCGTGTCTTGGCTGAACTTTTCTTTCGATACTTAATGGAAACCTCAGAAAGTACTTAACCCGGGGAGTGAAAGTTTTCTTGGAGAACATTTTGAAGCGAGGCGATGGCTGGGCGCATTCCGAGTGCCTGGCAATTGTTGACATTCCTTAAAGTCGGCCACAAATTTTCTGGGAACCCAAAGCCTGCCGCTCCGCTCCTCCGCTCCCTATTCTGCCCTCGACTTTCACGGGCCCACACAATGAAATATTAATAAATTCCATTACTAAAGAAAACACACTCGAGTGCGCAGCAAAACATCAATGGCATCGGCATAGAGTTCGGGAATCCTTGGAGCGAGTTGCGGCCGTGTGGAGTGGAGTGGATTCGAGGAGTGGTCCTGAATCACTGAAGGAGACGCCGATTCGATTCTCCGATTCCCAGGCTCTCCTCTCTTTCTCTCTGCCGAAGCATTTCACTTTTGCTACGCAGACAATTTTCAATTGAAGTGGGATCGAAATACGGAATGGGATTGCGATTGGCAGGACGTGGGGGTAACGGGGAGCGGAAGACGTGGAAATGGTGACTTTCCAATTCAATCTAGTCGCAGAAAATACATACGTATATGTATCGCATATAGACATTTAGATGGCATTCAGTGCACACTTACAATATTTTCTGTGTCGCATTTGTTGTTTGCAAAGGCTTTATTGACAATAAACACTGTCGGGGAGATGACGATGATGAGGATAGATGGCGGTTTAAGTGTCGTCAGCTGGCATTAAAGTCTCACTTAGTCGAATGGCCAAAACTTTAATGCCCATTATGGCCAAATTGCCACTTATCGGCACAGAAATGCAGATACGCCTGGATATGGGTATTAGCAATAATATTTGATTTGCCAAATTAAATCCCCACGGCCACACTGCCACTGTGTACGCAGTTTTAGGCAAATGCTCTTGTTAACAAGGCCAACACGGCCCCGGCTCAGGGCCGCTCCTCCTGTTCCTTTTGCTCCTGGCTCTAAGTCTGACTAGGACTCTCCCTTCCACGCTGCAATTAAATGCAAATGGCGTGTGAAAGCCAATTTCGAAAAGTACACAGACAAAAACTAAGTGCAAGGCACTCGCTCAGCTAATTTGTAAGGACCTGCTGGCAGCGTAAATGGCTGCAGCAGGACGGAAATGGAAGAAGCGGCCACAATGCCATTCAGGTTCTGCTCCACTGGCTTTCATTGGCTGGCCAAAAGTCGTGGGAGTCTTTCGTTGAAATGAAGTTCAAAAGCTTCCATGTCTGCACATTAGATTTCTCAGAATCCATGAATTGAAGATTTATTTGCAATTGTTAAATGCCGAGCATCATTTAATTAGAGATTAATTTGTAAGTAGGCTCAGTACTCGTGTAACCCCACAAGTGTCCCTAATTCACTGCTCAATCGAAGCCCACAAAGTCTGTAACTTAGGGCCTTAACTTTAAGCTGTATTAGGAACTGCTTTACCCGTATTCAAATCGACCATGAACTATCGCTTTCACATTCCGAAGTTCCCATGCCAACAATTAGAGCCTCCGACTCTGGCCTTTGTCTATTTGGTCGAGCCTTAATTGCTCAAAGGACGGACGCGATTTCAGCTAAGCTGCAGGCCGCATATTCGCTTGGTCGCAATTGAAACCCTTTATTATAATTTGGCCAAGACATGCGGCCGTCCAGTTGGCTGATCTGAGTTCGAGCGGAAGGAGTGTGAGTGGGTGGATTGGCGGGTTTGTCGGATTCGCCGGTGCGTGCCTTTATTCATTGACGTTGACCCAAACTAAAAACCTCAAATAACGCAAAACACAAACAATCAGTTACGATCCAACCGCACGCCACACAGTGGAATGAAATTTTAACTTTTGTGGCTTACATTATAAAATTTGTAAAATGTTTGTCAACAGGCTCTTTTTTATATATTTTCATTGTCATTTGATCATCGAACCCGTCGCTCTTAATCGTTGTCTTTACTCATAGTCTTTCTAGGCTTTCTTATTCGTTATCCTGCCAACTAATCTCTAAGGTTGTTGTCTAGATTATTTATTTAGTTTTACTTTAGTGCAAAAATGCCCACTGTGCGCCATACCAAAACCAAACGCTTGGGAGTCGAGGCTTGTGCGGAATCATGTCAAAATCCAAAGCCACAAACAATTAAACAAAATTGCAAATTAGACGTTATTTAGACCAAAAACCAACCAGTGCTGCCAGAAGCTCACTTCCAGCCGAAAAAGTTGACAGCCACCGCAGCAGCAGGAGGAGCAGTAGGAGCAGGAACCCGGGCTGGAACAACAGCAACATCAACAACAAGGACTCGACCGGCCACGCTCCACCCGCTGCACACAGTGAAATGTCAAAAGGAAGGAAGTGTAGGAAATTGCCTATTTGCAATTGTAATTTATTCATTTTGCTTAATATGCCGTGAAGCGCAAGGCTTTCAGTGGCCGCCTCCCTTTTTTGGCCCAAACAAAACAATAATTTTCTCATATTTTTTGTGTGTGTGTGTGTGTCGCCCATTTTTGGGGGTCACTGCCTGCTGGTTGTTTGTCGATTGCAATGGTTTGACTAATGACTCGGTGCCAAGGTCATGGCCTGCCTTGCCATGCTCGCCTGCCTGCCTGCCTGCCTGCCTGCCTTCCTGCCCATTGTTGTCGATTTCAATTAGGAGCTGCGCTTAATTTGCATAATTATCATAAAGTTTGACGAGGGATAACGAGCCAGTCGAGTGGGAAATTGTCCAACTAGGATTTTATCTGATGGATGGATGTTGTACTTCTCGGAATGCAAATGAGTTCTTTATGGTTAGCTGGAAATGGTGTATATAATAAGAGATGTCTTAAATAGAATGTTAAATCATATATTACACACTTAACCTTTCTTTTGTTCCATTTTAAAGAAGGTATTTAATACAGTTTAACCTTTGTCTTATTGCTTTTGTTAAGCTTCCCTGTAGTATATCCAAAACAAGGACTCTATCGTTGCTCTGCCAGCTCCCTTAACCTTAATCCTTAAGCTGTTAGTCACAATTTGCACAAGATCTTTGATTATTGAGGGACTAGCTGGAAGGAGAGGGAGGTAGAGAGGATGTAGAGTATTATGCCACACCCTTAGGGTCCTTTCAGCAGGATGCTTTGGTAAATGGACTGCAGAATCGGCTTGTTGCTGGTCGATGGAGCTATTTAGACCGAGTTTCCTGGCCTTCCGCTCACCTTGGGCCTCCCCCCCTCCCCAAGAAATGGGCCATAGATTGCAGTTTTATGTCACAACATTCAAACAAATCGCCGGCCATTTAAAACGGTTTAAAAGCCATTGCTGCAGCCCGTAACAGCCACACGGTGTCCTGGCGACAGTCACGACAGACAACAACTGGGCTGAATGAGTTTCCCTTTGCCCTGATTTTATACTCTTAGCCCCTCTTAGGGCGGTTTCCCTTTCCCTGGGCCCTTTCCTTTCCGGGGATGACAATAAATGAGCGCCCATTTGCGTACGAGCGTGCACGAGAGAGCGACGTCGTCGGCAGCTGTGCCTGGAAAAGTCTGGGAAATTGTTTTGGCTGTCGAATTACGTAAACATTGTCATAAATGAAAAATTTAGCAGTCGTAGCCGGAGTCAAGCATTTCATTTGCCCAGGCAAATTTGTCAATCTTGTTGGAGAGTTTTTTTTCGCCGTCTCGACTTTGGCCGAATTCCATTTTGGCTGAGACGCCGCAGGACACACATGAGATGGTTTTTGTTTTGTTTACATCTTGCGGGGTCAGTGATGTTAATTTGACGGAAAAATCGAGATAGATTTGAACATAAATATTAGCTTAAATTATTTATAAAATTTGTGGGGAAATGATATAAATTTCTAGCTAATTTGGAACTGAATTGTAGAACATTTTCAGTGGTAAAAAATTCTTTAAGAGGCATGTATTTAATTAAGGATTTTATTTTATTAGAATTCAAATAAATTTCCATCTTCTTTCTAATTTTCTAATAAACTTTTAAATTGTCTAATAAAATCTCTGTCAACACTACCTCTAAATCCTAAAAAAGTCATTTCTTTCCCCTTGATGGAAGACTTTCTCTGTCTGGTTTCTGCGGCAGGCGCGACATATTAATTATTCATTTCGATTTTGGTTTGCTAGCAGCGGGATACCCAACAAAACAACGGGAAAGGAGAAGAAAAAATAGAAAATAACGAGGATGACGGCCTGGCTCTTGGGCTGCTCGTGATTTATAAACACGCGCGTCGCTTTGGGTGATTTACTGCAAATTGCTTTATAATGTTATATACGTTTTGTTGCCGATTTTGTTGCTTTTCGGCGGTTTGCCTGCTCGGTAGTAATTATAAGCAAAACGGAAAGAAAAATGAGCCACGATTTGGGCGGGATTTGTAATCCAACCGATTAAGTATACGAGCCTTGGGCTTAGGCTTAAGGTTGTTAACAATTCAAAGATCAAAGGACTTTGGCCATAAGGCATACAAATGTTGTATTTATTAAACGAGCTAAAAAAATTATAATATTTTTGTTAGAATGCAGATTTTCCTCAAGTGATTAATATTTATGTTCTTGGTGCTCTTATTAATCGAAATAAATTTAAATCGAAGTTCTGCTAGCTTTGCCCAAACATTTGTCAATGTAAAAGGGTAATTACTCAGGACGAGAGTGCGTTTATCTCCGATTCACCTAATTGATGTGGCCCAGGGACATTGACAACACATTTTACGACTTGAATCTTAATCTTTGCTACTATCCTGTCATGTTCTACCTTTATACTACAGTGCAGCCTTTGTTTTAGAGAGCCTTGTGCTTATCTGGTTCAATTATTCAGCATCCATTACTTTTCATTTGCATTAGTAATTTTTAAAGCACATTTCCTGGGCGACCTCGAAGCATTTTTAATGATTACACCAGTGGCAGTGGCAGGAAGGCGAAAATACACTTTTCCGGCAGCGGCAGACGTGTAAAAGTAAAAGCGAATCTTTGTACGATACAATTTACATAGCGCATCTGTGAATGTAGACAACATTTTTCGTATTTCTGTGAAATATATATATAAATATATATGTGCTTGTATTTATGTAAATTTTGGAAGCTGCGTTCCGGCAATGTTTGGCCAGCGCCTTTTTATTGTATAAATTTCTCGTAGCTGAAAATTAGAAATGTTCCACTGCGTTCAACTTCACTGACAGTGCGTGGCAAATTGCTTTCCAAAGTCTGAAGTCTGGCATGTCTACAGAAAACAGAGAACACACACGTTGCTGCAGAGAGAGAAATTTTGGGAATTTAGCAAAGTATTTTATTGTAATTTTAAAGGAAAGAAAAACTATAACAAAGGCAGGTGTTATATTGCATTTAAAGGTTTTTGTTACCACAAAATTCCAATTAATATTGAAATATATTTTTTATACCTTTTAACTTGGCTAAATTTTTAATCCTATCCTATTTCTCTGTCTCAGGTTTCAAAAATTCCCAAATATCATTTTGTAAATCACACTTTTCTTTCCTCTGCACAACCAATATCTAACAATAATAGCAAAAAACGGTCTTTTTTACTTTTCTCCCTGCTTTCCATTTCCCAACAATAAGTGCGGAGGGGGGTGGGGGGTGAAATACAAAAAAAGTTGGAAAAGTAGGCGGGATGATATAGCGCCCATATATGGCTGCTGTTCGCCGTAGCGGCAATTTGCATGTGCAGACTATGGCACATAATATCCATGCATTAGAATTATGAATCCCCCGCCTCGTTTCGGATAATAATGGCAGTGAGTGCCGGAAAAATTTTAGCTGTACTGCGAGTAGATAAATATGCGCAAAAATCGAAATTCTGCCTCGAATATTACGGCGTGTGCACACGGCGTATGCGTAATAAATGCGCCTGCTGTCATTATTATGACATTAATGCCTATGAATCGATCATCCCCCCGCCCCAGGGCCCATGTGTCTAAAATAATTATAGTGCGTCGGAAAAGTACACTGACGCTGAATAAATCCCAACCGAAGCGAACTAAGCAGAGCGGGACAAAACTAAGCCGCCTGCCAGACGGGCAATTAACTTAATTACTGTTTAAACTGTTCAGTCTCGGCCAGACGTTGCTCCGTGGGAGAAGTCGGTGCAAAAAAAAATGTATATATTATGTGTATATATATTTAGCAAATTAAATTCCCGAGTTGCTGCCAGAGATTGAGCACGTGGCCGGACCCGAACTTTAAAGTAGCCGAAAAATGAAAATTCTAGACGTACGGCGATTACAAATGAACGGTGGGGGTAATGGTCAATATAATATAAAGATGTAGTTCGAAAATGCTGAGGAATAGAAGATATTTTGAAATTAAATAAAGAAGAATTTATTTAAATTTAAAGAAAAGCGAAATTTTATACATAAATATAAAATATATAAAGTTCTTTAAGCATAATTACTTTAATTACATATTTCACCGGCAAATAAAATCCTAAAAAATATATTTGATATATAGTTTTATCTCCCTTATAAATCCTTAATTTCTTTAGTATTTATCCATAAAATTATTCTGATATCCCACTGTACTCCCACTGCACTCCCATCATTATGCAGGCGGCATGCCCCATTATCATTTTGCCTCATTTCCGTTGTCGTTTTTGATTTTATTGCCATTGCAGTGGCAGTGGCAGTGGCAAAAGTGAAAGAAGCCGCTCTCCAGTTTCTGGCAATGAGTGCTTTCGGGGCTGGGGGGAGAGGAAGGGGGTTTCTTGCGGCATAAACTCGACTCGACTCTCGATTCCTGGCCAGCATTTAGCCCGGCTTTGTCAGTTGCAATAACTTTCGCGTCAGTCCAGCCAACAGATCCGTAATGCTCTCCTCCGCTCTCTCTCTCTCTCTGCTCTTTACAGACCACACTTCGTGCGGAGAAGCCAAAGCGGCCTTTGTCTGTGCCTGGCAATTGGCCAAGTTAATAGAGAGCCGGGAGGCCCGATAATGACGTTGCTGCTGCTGCGGCAGATGCTGATGATGAGGCTGCTAACTTGGTTATTGCTGCCGGCCTAGAAAGGACCACACACACAGGACTGCGACCAGACCAGGAGCCCCGTTCCAGACAGACAACAAAAACAAGGGCCCGAAGGCAAAAGCCGGCGCTGCAACGCCCTCGTCCTGGGCAGGCTTACTGCATTTCCGCTTCTCGTTCCTGCTCCTGCTCCTGTCATCGTTACAGCCATTTCCAGTCCGCCTCAGCCATGCCCCACTGCCATCCACTGACGCTCTGCGTGGCCCGGCTGCTGCTCCTCGTCGTGATTGTGATGAGCGGTAAGTACCCACCCCCCTCCGCTATAAAAAGTACCCCCGAAACTGACCCAAAGCCGCCCCAAAAGACCACCCAACCAGCCGCCTGGGGCTACCACTTTATATTGTTGCCACAGTTAATTGTTGGCATTTGTTTGGCGGCCATTCTCCTTCTCCCTTTTGGCCCTAATTGTCTGCCCTGGCTCTGAATTTTTGTTTCAATTAACAATTAGCTTGCAGACAGAGCATTGCATTAAATATAACAAAATTGCGTCCAACTTGGGAGGCAAAATTAGGTGAAATGAATTTTGAAACATTTCTTTGTGTGTACAGTGGTTCCCCCCTCTGGGCCAAAACTCGAAATGTATTTCCAGTAAATAAATAAACAAAAAATAAACCCACTTTGTGTGTGTGGAATTGCAAAAGTACAAAAATTCAATAAACTGCAGCAAGTTGAAGAAACTTAAATCGGCTTTTAGTTTGAGTTAGCAAGTTTCCGAAAAGAAACAGTTTAAGCCTTTCCCTGGCAGAAACCATTCAAGCCCTAATGCTCTTAACCCTCGGGGAGTATCCAGCAAAATGTCTTGTCAGCAATTATTTCACTTGAAGCCCCAAAACCATTTCAAGAGTGCAGGACTTGATTCAACAATGCGATTCTGCCTGCTTTCATAAACTTGGTGTTGGCCAAATAAAAACAATGGAGCACTTGGAATAATTTGGCCCGAGGCATCGACTTAAAATTCTGGCTATAACCACAAATATTATGCGAAAATATTCAACAATAATTTGCGAAATTGTGTTGTGAAACATTCGGAGCGGCCACCGCCACCAATAAAGTGGGTAAATCGAACAAATTAAGTATACGGCACGTGCCACCAGCAGCGGCATGCGGTGCGTTTTGGCCAATAGTTTTCAGCAGGAGATTAACGCAATTTAAATGTGAACGGAGCCATTTCAATTGGCCAGCGCCCAAAACTGATTTAATTAACAATTGTCAAAGTGCAGCCAGAAACGAAGCCCTTAATGTATTTGATTTATTTTTAAAGCGTCCAGAATTTATTGCGGCAATGGCAACAAATAACTCCCGAGGAGAGGAGGGTCATTGGAACAATTCAAAAAGTGCTCGAATTAATTGCATTTTTCGGGCGGCAACTGAAACCGGAAAACAGGAAAACAGAAAGCAGCAGGAACGGCAGGAAACAGCGAAAAAAAGCACAAAAGTCGCACGGAAAAAATAAGCGACGGGCGTGGACATATTTCAAAATTCAATTAAAATAAAACAAAAAGGCGGCAGCTACAGCGACAGCGATAGCGACACTATGCAATTTCCGTTTAGGGCGTGGCACAGCCAGGTGGGCGTAAAAATAATTAAAGCCCGACCAAATAAACATTGACGGCATCGCTGAATGTCCACAGTCCTCCCTTTTGGCCAATTCCCGGCACACAAACACGCACAAACACACACAAACAAACATGGCCAAATGGCGGCCATTTTTTAGCGATTTTGCGCTTGACATTTGCCGCTGACTTCTGCTTCCGACATGCCCAACATTTTCAATTGAATTACGCCAATATGTCGAAGGAATTAAAATAAAGCAAGGCGATATTTGTGGGTTGCCGTTGTTTTAGCTAAGCCACGAAAACAAGATGAATGGGCATCGCTTTCGCTTGAAGCCCGCTAATCCCGATCAGTCCATCCGTCTGTCTGTCTATCAATCAATCAATCACTTGGCAGCAGCCACAATTCTTCTAAGTGCATTTTCGTGTTTGCAGGCGGTGGAATTAAGCGCGGAATAGAGCAAATGCCACCTGCTAGTTGCGGGCTCCCACGATTTTCCAGTTATATCCACTGAAAAATATCACTATTTTTAAACTAAATTAGCAATGTAATTACGATGTATATCCTTTTCAAGAGTTTAGCTAAATAACAAAGAATATTTTTATATTTAATCCAAATGCATTCTTATTTAATTATAAATGGAAATTTCATTAAAAAAATGATTTTTCTCTCAAGTATAAATAGTTCGATTTATTATAAGC
>JAEIIL010024767.1:0-11552 GCA_018905715.1 Drosophila lini | reverse complement strand
GGTTTAAACGATAAATAAAATAAATTAAATAATATTAATTGTACAAGAATTTCAAAAATTTGAGCAATAACCGGTCATACCTTAAAAGAAGTTCAATGTTATGTATATCGATAGCCACAAATAAGCCTATCGGTCAGTGCTGCCTGCGCTGCAATTCAAAAAAAGACAGATTCGTTAAAACTAAAAAAACGGCAAACGGATAGATTTTTTATTAAAGTAAAAAACCGAACATACTTATTTGTTATAATTTTAATATATTTCGAACAGCCTTTACGTCAGCTTCGCCCTTTATATGCTGCATTTACGGATAAAGCTAGTTTTAAAAAGGCCAAATCTGTCCTAAAAAAAGACAAATCGGCATCACTGCTATCGATAGCTGTTTGCTCATACCGATAACAGTTTGGTCACACTATTGAGCTCGGTTTACGTTTTTTTGCCACTTCGAAATTAAAATTGTTCGCCGTCAGTTTAGCATTTACTAGCAACAATTAATTAAGTTACAATTGCACTGGCTGCAAGTGGGTAGTGTTCCTCAGTGAAGAGAGTTTCCCAAAAACACCGCGCGACTTTCTGTCAAGAAAAACCTGTGAAAATCCGGCTAGTTTTCGAGTGTCACGCCCAAGGAAAACAACAAAAGAAGTTTGGGGGAGAGAAATACAAACGGGAATTCTCGTGCGTGTCAACAAAAAACAACAAAGTATAGTGGAAACAACAAAAAACACAAACCTAACGGTGAACTAAGAGCACTCAAAAGCAACAAAAACAACAACAATGGAGGTTAGTAGCGCTTGTTGCTGCTGCTGCTGGGCTTCAAGTGTTTAAATTGTTTTTTCATTGATGTTTTTTCCAGCGGCGCTGGTTCGCCTTGAATGATTTCATTTCTTTCATTGCTTTCATTTCATTTCATTTTTTTCATTGCTTAAATTATTTTGTTTGTCCGCTCTCCCTCTTGCTCGTTATCTCGCCATCCCTCTCCCTCTCTCTCCCCCAGTAGTGCGATTACGTCAGTTTTGTGGCTCTCTCTGGCTGACGTTCTCTCTGTTTTTAAAATTCTGGAGTTTGCGCTCTCTTTCGGCTTCGCACTCTCTGCCACTCTCTTTCACTTCGTCATGAACATATATTTTTTTGACATTCAACTTCAACCCCATTTCACCTCTCCTCCCCTGCACCCCACCCCCCGCTAATTATTGATTCTCCCTGGTCGCCTGATTCATTAGTTTAATCACTTTTATTATATCATCGCCCAGCCGCTTTCTTTTCCTTTTTCTCAATTTTATGTCTCGGTTTTTGGCATATTTTGCATTTTTACATAATGTTTCGATTTGGCACAGGTTTGCTTATCGCGATTGAAACAGCTGTTCGGTGCTCGTTTACCGGTATTTCGCGACCTTATCGGTGATATTGAGTTAGTCACTTTCCGGCAAAAGTGACGTTCTATAAGATACAAGATATCGACTTCCTCAGCTTGAATGTTCACCTCGTCGCAAGATAAACCCTTTGTAAATAAAACCCATTGCCATGAAAACTACTCATAATATCAGGGTTCTTTAATCTATAACATGATGAAGGGCATTATTTTAATCGCAATATAATTCCCTTGATATGCTTAGCAATAATGCCACTGGCGTATGAATAATAGTTAATATTTTGAAATTACCTCATTGTTTTTTTTTTACGCTCTTTAAATTTTAAGAGTTTGTTTAGGTTATTTGAATGTCAAAAAAAGGAGAATGTCTGTTAATTATAATTATGGTTTTGGCCTCTAAATGAATCTGTACAATCATTAATAACTATTAGACCAAATAATATTGGACAATTTTTGGTCAAACTTTAATCAGAAAATATTCAAAAAGTATCAATAAACTTAACACAAATCCCTTAAGATACAATTTAACTTATCAAACTAAAAACTCTTCAACAAATCAAACGTCAACAAAGAAGCCTTGTGGCTTAATATTTACCTGAAGCCTATTGACCGAGAAACAGATTTAATTAAAACGCAAATTACAAAGTATGGATTTTAATCCAAAGACTTAGTTGGACATAAGAAGAAGGCTAATTTCCTGTGGTCGGCGGGGCTTATGCATTTGTGATTCCCCTAATTAAGTTTTCCTCTCGAACGTAGGCTAGATGATGGCCTTTCACCTAAACGCGTGGGATAATCCCCAGTTCTCGTTTGCCCTCAATTAAACCAAGCCCCTCCGGTAATACTGGGGGTATTTCTTTCTGATCCCCATTTACCTTACTCGGACCACTCTTTCAGCCCCACTTTTAACCCCCTCCTTCGTTATTTAAGCGGAAATACTGCCGCGGGGGCGTCAAAAGCGCATTTAACATCGCTGAGCTGAGTAATTAATCGCCTTTGCTCTGCTTTCCCGTTTACTTTTCGTGGGACAGATGGACAGCCATCAAAGCAGACATGAAAAGCTTTTTCTCAGCCCCGGAATAGGGGCACAGAATGAAAAACCAGAGAAAAATACGCAAAAACGACAAAAACGAAAATCACAGAAAAGGCTATGTCGGGCAACATAAAATTGCTCATTTCCGTCATTTAATTGACGCCAAACACATGAAAATTGATGAAAGACAAAACCATCAGTGGCTGCAAAGCAACGACACAAAAAAGATTAAACCTGTTTGCTCATAAAAATAAGATTCACAACAAAGTGCTTATCTACAGTGCGTTTCGGTATTGTAAAGGGGTAAAGGGATCCACCATTTATGTGCTAATTTATAGGAGAATAAATATTAAAACAAATACAATGAAACGATCATCATGGCACAATGTATTAAACAAATAATAAAAGGTCAACTGATAAAAGATTGGAAAACAATTGATACAACAACAACAAAATGTAAATAAATCATTTCTAAGAAAATAAAACAACACTGCAACTTTTAATGAAAAGTATTATCAACTCAAATGGAGAACAATAAATATTTAACTGATAAATTTACCCTTGTTCTCTTTTTATATGAAATCAATGAACTTAGCTTGTTGTGAATGGCTTATCAAGCTATAAATTATATTACCATAAGTGCCTTACAATAAAGAACCTTACTGTACTTATTGATCTTATAAATAGAAGAGTCAAAGAGATGACACACATTTTAACCATGACACAATCTTGTGGCGCGGTTTAAAGCGTAGAGAATAAATATTTAGCTAAGACTTCTTGATTTCTCGATTCTCTGGCATTCTCATTTCTATTTGCCCACGCACTTAGCACATTAAACCAAGCGGAATCAACCTGCTCTGTTCAATTAGCACCCAATGGTTCCTATATACTATATTCTATTTTATATATATTTCCAAGTAAACTTGATAATATTCGCCGCCTAATGCCGTGACACGATTAAAGCTTTTAAGACTGCCCGTAACCCAAACTGCTGTCGGCGAAAAGTTTCGGAAAAGTTGTTGCCCACTTAGATTTTGGTTGTTAACAAGCCTCGTCCCCACAAACTTGTGGGTTTTGTTTGTCGTCGGAGGCTGGCTGGCTTAAAACTTCTGGGAGTTCCGAGGAAGTGGAACCGAAAGTGCAGCTGCCAGGCGGCCACCGGCCCACATTTATTACTTGGTGTTGGCCTGGCATTACGCATTTTCATAAATTTCCACTTACTCATCGGGGACAGGAGCCTGTGGAGATAGCAGGATGGATGAAAGTCTGTAGTCTGGGTCTGGGTCTGGGTCTGTGTGTCTCTGGCCTTATAACACGCTCCGTTAACCGTTTCTGGCTTGGATGGGCATTACTTCATCATTCGGTTGAAACTTTGCATAATTTTCATTTATTACCGCAACCGTTTTTTTATATATTTTATGCGCCCTTGTACAAGTATCTCTGAAATCTCCCATCAAAAAAGTATATATATTATGATTCCCAGGGAAGTGACTGACAAGACAAGACAAGGCCTCCGCTCCATTCCACTCCACTCCAATTTATCTTACAAATTTAATCTCTTCACATAATTTTCTCTGCGTGGCTTTCATGTAATTACCTACCTCTCGCCGCATTGTGTCCTGCTGTATATTGTTCCCTCATTTTTCTGGGAAAGTTTTCAGCTGCCATTTTTATCTGCTTACCATATACATAAATCTGACATTGCCTTTTTATTTACGACCAGAGTTTTCCCCTTTCACTTAATAATGCATTTTGTTCTCCTCACTTTTTAATTGCAGGTGAGTTCGATTCGGAAGGCAGAAGATGGCCATCCTTCAGATTGAATTAAATTAAAGCTTTAAATTTATATGGAAAGGCATGGGTAAAGTATGTGGGGCAATTTAAAAGAAATGCGGTTAATGGAGAGGAGTTAAAAAATGTATTAAATTTGATAAATGCAAGTAAAATGACTTGAGATCCTTCTGAAGTGGAAAGAAGTGGACCTTAATTCATCTTACCTCAATTTTACTACAGAAATCTGTTAAGCCTGAAACTAAACTTGAATTAAAATCTGGTTAAATTAAGTAATAAATCAGTTCCCTGAAGTTTTCCCAAGCACCTGCTAAAAATAAATCAAACGCCTTTTATTAAGATGTATCACAATGATGAATTTCAATTAAGCGCATCTCGTAACTGATTTATGAATAGCCAAAGTCAGCTTTATATGTGTGGGAATTTCCAGTCTTACATAAGACAATGAAAATCATCAGCATTTTTAATTTGCCACTCTTTACCATTACATGCTGACTAACTGACTTTGTAATGTATGTACATACCTCACCCTCCACTGAGTGTTGCATGCCACAATGGCTGTGCCGCGCCCACTGAAATGTGAGATTTATTGCGGTGGCGTTTTTCAAATCCGCCAAAAATCGCGTGATGTACGGCGACAAAAATGGCATGCAACGATTACCACACTTTGTGGTTTTAACGTTGCTAATATTACCTCAGAAATTCTAATTCAGGGGTCACTGGGGGTGGGGAATGGGTCACTGAACTCGTGGCTGCACTTGCTGCCGATTGTTTAAACTATTCCCAGAGAGTGAGTGTAAACAAATGTTAATTATGGCCCGCTCCCAGTGGTTAAACACGCCTAGTGTCAAAGACCCCATCTCATTCAAAGGGAAATCGGGAGAAATAGGGAGAAAAAACAAAACAGAGAAGGAGTAAAAGAAAAATGGGAAAATTTACATGAATTTTTTATTAATTTACATCTAAATTTGTCTGGCACTCGACTTTCACTGAGCGACGGCGGCGGCGGTCTGTCTTGACAGTTTGTCACATTACCCCGCCCCAAAAGATAACACCCCAAAGGCCCCGCCCCCCTCGGTTTTCCTGCCCTATTATTTACAACATTCCTGAGCAAAAACATTTGCCGAAACGTGACCCAGGGCAGAACGGCACTTTTAAAATTCAAAGTCAAATGTAAACTACATAAATTTGCGTACTTCCAGAGGAGGATGGAAGGGAAGGGAGGAGGTGGGACCTGGGGACAGACCATAATTTATTATGATTCTACTGCTGACTGGCTTATTTGGGCATCTTATTGATGATTGGGGCTCAAGTCTCCAACTGAGAATGCGACGCACGTTTCTCATTTTGTCTAAATGCGTCTGCTACTCAAATTTCACTTTTTCTCTCCTCTGCAACAGAGGAGCACTCTGCGAGATGCCCCCGAATGCCCCTAATGCTGCTCCTCCGCTAAAGCATCATAGCGACATCTGTGCATTATGTGCCGATTCAATTTAGATCGGGAAAGTTGCCGGCAACTGCACCAAGTTTTCTATGGCCATGCCAACTGTCAGTTTCTGCCAGCACCCCGGTGGCCATCCGCCTCATCCACGGTCTCCTCCACTCTTCCGCCTCAATCCCGCTTTGATATCGGAGATTTCTGGTTGCAACGATGCGGCAGACACTTGGCTTCGGTCTATACCCTGTTAATAATAATTATTTGGGGGGTATATTATAATGATTAACTAGGAAAACCTTTTAAGTGTTGATTGAGATTGAGGTTTGGATTATAAAAATTATTATACCAAAAGAAGGAATTTTTATAAATTTAAATAAATTCTTTTACAATTCTTTATATACATTCTGCTATCAGAAACTCAGAAACTATATATTAGATTAACAATTCTTATGGTATTTTTTCCATCTCAAAAGTAAAGGTAATTCTATAAATATTTTCTGTCATCACGCACTCTCAGATAAACGTTTTTAAAGATATTTGCCTCTATCTCAGACTGTAAAAAAAAAGATCAGCATAATTTAGAGATTTTCTTCTCATTTAAATAATTTAGAGGGGTATTTTATATTTATTTATTCTTCTAAAATATATGCAAAGTTTTGTATTTTTAAATAATTTGTAGTTTAGACGACTAACCTACTTTACGTCAGCTTATTGGCTTATTATTAAGCATTCCCTAATTGATACTCAACAAAACTTCCCCCAGAAAAAGGTGTCTAAATTCCAGGGTATTTCCATGCCCAATCACTTGTCCCAACCATCACCACTTGTTTTAAATGCGAGAGCATTGAGGCGGAACTATCGGCGTCTCAGTTTTCAGCAGTTGAAACGCCTGACTAAAGGCAGAACCAGAATACATACTATAGTAACTCGACCAGAAGCCAATTCCCCCCCTTTTGCCCACTGACCAACTGTGGTCTCAACTTTCCAGGGGGATGACTCCCTGACCTCCAGCTTCTCTCTCCTGTCCCTGTCTAAGCTGCCTGCTGCTGGCATGCAAATTGCATAAAATATTGCCATATAAAAAGCATATTCGTGTTCACTGAATATGCAATTGACTGACGCTGGGAGTTGGCTTAGAAGGAAAACTTCTTTTTCGCCTTACGAAAAAAGCTGCCAAAGTGCCCTGGCATATTTCAGATTTCTATACAGCCACTTTGGGGAGTGCCAGGGAAAAGGCAATAAAACATATATAATTCCACACAGGAATAAAGGGAACGTAAGGTATGACGAATAATATTATATGGTTTTGCAAAGGCTATCAATGGGTTGAGAAATGCATTGTCAGTGGAAAATGTAAATCTGAATTTGAGTTTTTTATTAAAATACACAGTATTTTAGGGAATTTAATATTCTTTATCATGAGCGCTGAAAAATATCTACAAAATAATTATTCATTATTTGTGTAATTCTGTTAAAATTATACCATACTTTTTTTTATTACAATGAAAGAGCTATAATTTAATATGGAAAGCTATTTTTTATATTCCTTTGTCTTCAATTATCAAATTATGTTAATAAAACATCAAAAAAGTTATTGATATCCCAACAAGGTATGCTTTTTGATGAACAATTCATTTTGTTTGGTTGTTTTTGTGTCGTAAAATAAGATTAAATAAATTTCCATAAAACCATGAGACTGCCATTGTTACTTTTCCCCCGACACGAGAGATAATCTTTCCTCGGAGAGACATTTTCACTCGAAACTTGGGCACACTCCACGCTCATTTTCATTGGACGCATCTTTTCACCTTCGGTTTCTGGTTTCTGGTTTTCCGCGCGACTAATTGTCGGATGGCCATAAAAGCGAGCCTGGCCTGGTCGCGATGTAATTAACGTTTCTTTGCTCGAAATTTCCTGCTACGATTTCCTCGCGGGTTGCAATTTCCCGCCGCTTCCCACTCGCATTTCCACCAGCCGTTGGTCATTAGCCGAGGCTGGAATCGGAACCCATTTCTCTCTCTCCCCTGCTACCTGCTTTTGGGACGTGCCCGACCAACTTTTCATGCACTTTGCCTGCTGTTAGCCGCTTCTACTGCTTCTGTTGATTTTCTACAGTTTTTCCGCTCCGCGGGCAATGTGAAATTTTTCGCCGTAAACGTGACCATTGCCATCGTCGCTGTTTGTTATATTGTTGTGTTGTGTGCCGCTTAATTAAATCGCCTAAGCACCTTGACCGATTTCGCATTCGGCGACCATCCGTCAGATACAACTGCGATACGAAACTCCAAGATACATTTGTGCAAATCATCGAAAAACATGTTTCGGTCTCACTTACTGGGTCACACATTCGGTCAGCAGGAGCCGCTAAGTTGCCTTAAGCCTGATTTATTCCTGTTTTGGGTCTCGCCTCTAGCGAATTTTATAGTTAGATTAAAATTGAATGGATTTCTACCTCAGGCGTTATACCAGAAACTGCTAGAAGTTTAAGTTGATAGCTCGGCACTTGGATTAAATTGTAATTAAATGGCATGACAAATGGCCGACTATAATTAATAAATACAAGTAGCTATTAAATTTGAAACTGAATTATTGGCACCATAAATTAAAGTCAAGTTGAAGCAGTAAATATTTATGAAATATGACTATAATATTTATTACTTAAATTAAGGTGTTTTCTACTTTGTTAATCTCATTTTCACATAATAAAGATTTTGTTAATTAAATTAAATTCAAAAAATATGACCAGCAATTGATAAATCATCAATTCCAATAATCCATTTCTGAAATTAACTCACTTCCTCTTCTTGAATATATTTGCCACAACAGCCTCTTGATTTATTTAATAAATAAACAAGACTTCCTCTTCACTGAGCAATTAGTTTTGCTAAAGATTGGTTATTATGTTCAACTGAGCAAGAACCGAAGATTTTAACAAGTGTGCAAATTCAATATTGCATTCAATTTCCTACAGCAAAGTACCACTCACTTTGATTGCCAAGTCATATTTGCATCACTCAACTAATTCTGGATGTGCTTCTGGAACAACAAATGCAGCTGAAGCTGTTCTCGAGACCAAAGACCATTGCCAAAGCAGTTGCCTCCTATTAAGTCTGTGCCTTTCAGAGCCAACCTTATCTCTTGACAAGGCACTTGCTTTGTAATTGCACGGAATGAAATGACAGCAACCTGCAGGCGAAGTGGGCGAGAATCTTGAATCTTGAGAATCTCGATCCGTAGCAAAGTTAGTTTTAGTTTCTGTACCGTTTCAAGGCCCGTTGCAATTAATGGGCCTGCAACTCCATTGCCCCGATACTTGGGACTTACAGTTTATGCTCATCACAACATCTAATTGGCTTGGGACCCCGAAAGAGCTGACAGATGCATGCCAGTTAACAGTATTTAATGTGTTTGACGACTCGCATCTGACAGATACATTTCGGCTTCTTGTTTATGTGTGGATTTTTGCATGGTGGGCTGACTTTCGCATTAAAGAACAGGTCTCATTGGTACATGTTCTTGTACACTTTGAGATTGGCTTGAAGTTAGTTATTCTTGGAATTATTTTAAAATATTTATATGGTCTTCCCCACTTCCAACCATTCTCTACCATATTTTATAGAATATTCTCATAGTGCAATTTTTATGCCAAGTGTATTCCCCACTTCGACTTGCTAAAATATGTATTTAATTTCTTGTTTTGACTCGAATTTATTTGCTCTGCTCTCTAGCGTTTCGAGGTGTCTCCGGAGTGCCGTGAACTCAATTATTTTTGCAATTACTTTTTATGATTCTACAGTTTACAGTTGCTCCACCTCCAGAGGCCTTCCAGCTCGATTGGATGGGATTGGATTGGGGCAGAGTGGTGGAGTGGAGTGTCGCTCGCGCACTGAGCGGAGTTTGGCCCTGTCATCGAGGGTGTTTGTTCTGTGGAGGCGATGAATCAAGCTGGCCCCAATTGAAATGTCAGCACTCGAGTCGAAGCGAGTTGGATGGAACGTTTAAAGCTGCAACTTGAGCGTTAGAAGCTGACATAATCGTAGGCCCCCAACAGCACCGCTCCTCTGGAAGATCGAGAAGCTCCTCCATTCGGAAGTGGGTCAGTGGCTGGCATTTAGCCATGGAGCTCTGTGTGTAGCTGTATCCATCAGATACACGTATCGGGGAGCGTCATCTGCGCGACCAAACTTGGCCATTTGTGGGTTTGTTTTGCTAGTACTCGCACTTGGTAGCTGTACCTATTGTGGCCGAAACCGGTTTCGGTTAAGAAGAGCTTTAAGTAAACGGCCAAAGTGGAGTTTAAGCCCCGCTTTTATGGCCACTGTCCGTCCCAGTTCCTGGCACTCTGCCCTCGGGGAAACCAGTTTTTATTTCTTTTCCATTGCACTAAATACTCTTCTCGGTCACGCTTAGCTAGAACATCTCCACCTCCTACACGTCGAACTCCTCCTCTACTTGGCCGTGTTACAATTGTTACAATCTTATGCAAATCGTAGACGCTTTTACCCCAAGACTAATGTCGATTTCGTGGCTTTACGTTGACTTCCGCTCGGCTTGTTTATGGGCCACAATTTGTTGACTTATTTATTTGAAATCTGGCAGAAGTTGCACAACGATTTCCCAGCGAGAAGTCGCTTAAGTGCAGACACTACACCGCGGAGTCGTGCCACAGTTGGCTGCCCCTCTCCAACCCCTTTGTTTGCAGAGAGAAAAATTATTGAAATTTAATGAAATAATTAATTTATTTTTTATATATTTTTGAAGAGTATTTTTTTATGCTGATAAACCATTTTTAATTATATATTTAACCCTAAGATACATTAATTTCTTTATTGTTTATTCAATATGACTTTTATTTATTGATACTTGCAGTATTATTTTCTTTTTCGCTTGCTTACATTTATCTCTGTGTGCCTAATTTACATTGCCAACTCTTCGGGCCAACTGGCTCAGTGACTCGACTTAACTTGGCTTGAACCGCCTGCCTGCCTGCCTGACTGACTGACTGACTGCCTGAATGGCTGGCTTACTGGCTAACTGACTGAATGACTAACCGAGTGGCTGAGCGATTGCAGCCTGTCTCGCAGCACAGCAAATGTTGCACGACTCTCGCTGCCGTTTCTGTTTTTATTTTCCGTTTCGGTTTCTGTGGACTTGTGCTGTTGCTTTCGATGTGGTTGCCGTTGTCGCGCCTTCGCCTCAATTCGGAGGTCTGGTGGTGCGGTCTGGTCTGGTCTTGGCAGTCAGGTCTGGTCCCGGGCTGGAGTGGTGTTTCGGCGTGTCTCTCGCGCCTCGCCAGTCAGTCGGTGGTGGAACGCAGACCCAGTCCCAAGTCTCTCGAGTCGCAGCTTAAAACTGCAGGTCGTCGCGCGCTGCATTCATAATTGGATTTGCCGTATATTCTGCGTCGTTTCATATTCCATATCGATCTCTGTGATCCAGAATAATAATAATAGAAATGGAGAGTGCCCTGCCGGTGGCCGAGTTCCAGCAGATAAAGCTGCGTCCGGTGCCAAAGGTCAAGCGCCGCGCCCCCCAGCCGCCTGTGAGCCTCCGTCTAAAACAGAAAAATGTGCGAAAAATACCATTAAGTATCTCAAAGTACCCCCAGTACTGGCCATTACTCACAAGACCCCTGAACCCAAGCCCCTCGAAAGAAGCACTGAACTTTCGCTCTCAAGTTAAAAAGGGAGCAAGTGAAAAGTGAAAACAATGGCTTTTACCTGAAGGAAAAGGAGAGCAAAGCGTGGGAAGATTGCCCTGCGATTTGGCAGCAATCTTAACTGATCCTAGCATGGCATTTTCGTGGGGAAAAGTCAGAGCTTGAAGCGAGATTTATATGGATTTATATTGCAGTGAACAAGGAAATTTGAAATTGTTTTAGGACTGGGAAAATCAACTGAAGTGAAGAGCGCTAATTATTAAAT